>JALDNG010000093.1:540000-832500 GCA_024349245.1 Neodontobutis hainanensis | reverse complement strand
GATTTAACCTGGGCAGTCTCAATTTTAAGCCTCCTGTACCATGTCTTGGCGAAAGTCTACAAAACACTACAATGGATCAACAGTGTTAACTGTATAATGCTTCGTTCTTAAGCGCAAAGCTAAGTTGTCCTTCTCCAGTGTTCACAGTTTGACCTGTCATTAAGTCTATTTACTAACAAGGAACAATACTGTCAAAGAAAAGTAATGAATATACTGCTTTACGTAAATTGTAGATGTTTGTTTTCCGGGTCCATGTTTGTTTCCGGGATGTTTACTGGTGTTGTACTGATTTTTGATGACATTTTTTGTATTTGTTAAGGCACTGTTGCTGGATTTGTGGTTAAAAATAATATGTTTTGCCCAGTGGCAGACTTTTGCTGTTGTCCCTGGTTCTACATACTCTGCTTTGTTTTGACCCAAATACGCTGCTGTGGATGTTTGATCTGCCTGGAGTACTTGTTCTTCACCTTGTACGGTTGGGCAGTATATGTGTGTGGGATTAGGCAAGTTTTTTATTGTTATCCTACATTCAAACTTTTATATATTGAACATGGATGAAATACAGTCCTCTGTCTGTACAGTTCCTCCGTCTTTGCCTTTTATTAAAATTGTTTTATGTAAGACTGTAAATATTTGCAAGCTGAAATGGGTGGCGTTGTTGGCATCCTTTATACAATTTTATTTAGCTTGCTCTCTCAATTACTTAGGAACAATTACAGCAACAATTACATGTTCAATCAACACAATTTATTATTACTGTTTCTTATATCCTCATCCTCGCTGCACAAGCAACTGGAAAGCAACCCAGGCGCTAACACCAAGTGTCCTCAGGAGATATATGAGAACTTATAAATAGTTCAAGGTTCAAGCAGAACAGCCAATACTAGAATCAGTATCTGCAGCTGATAAGGGCAAAGGTCACCCCATACTGATCCCATATAACTGCAGAAAGAAAAAGAAATTGCGTTGGGGACATTTGTTTTAATCTACATTCTTGGTACTATTCCTCTGCGAGGTGTGATTGTTCGGAGACGGCAGCCATGTGCTGATTGGGCATCTTCCTTTGGGAACCAGGAACGGGTATCATGGTGAGGTCGTGGCAAGGTCAGCAAGCCAAGGTCATAGCCGGGTTGTAGAGAGTTTACCGGGAGGTTTCAGCCAAACACAGGAAGACCCCAATGCTCAGTTTGAAAAAGATCCAATAGCTATTGTTCTTCTCAATTCAAGGTAAAAGGATTCCAATAAAAGCAGTTTCGGTTTGTTGCATTTTTTATTTATTTTATTTTGACAAACAATCAAGAGCAGTGGGATCTGTAGCAGTAGTATTCGAAAAATATGATACTTAACTTTTAAATGCATGTGACAAAATCTTACATATCTAGTTCTCTTCACACATTATTTAAACTCTTTTGCAGTTAAACTTGTGGTAAATATATTTTAAATTGGTCACTATTGGCTGTGATTTAAACATACAGACATATCTATGCCCATGTAAACATAATTATTGCTAAGTTATGTCATTTTATTTGTAGAACATAAACTGGTTATTTTTGAAAGTGAATATGGCCATTTTGTATTGGCATTAAAAATGTTTTTCTGTTTGAATTTGAAGCATATTTAACCATCCATATCCATATACATACATAAGTTAACATGCCCTGGCAGAAATTGTGATTTTGGGCCATTTTTTATAATATAAATAATAACACAAAAACCTTTTTTTCACTCATAGTTAGTGGTTGGGTGAAACCATTTATTGTAAAAAAAATTGTGTTAACACTTTTTAATTCATAATGACTCAAACTACCCAAATGACCCTGATCTGTTTGCTTGTAATCAGTGTGTGTTTATAAAAGGTCAGTGAGTTTCTGGGCTCCTGACAGACTCTTGCATCTTTCATTCAGTGCTGCACTGATGTTTATGTATTGTGAGTCATGGAAATAAAATAATTGTCAAAGGATCTGTGGGAAAAGGTAATTGAACTGTATAAAACATTCAAGGAATTGATAATGCCAATCAACATTGTTCAGACTCAAATTAAGAAGTGGAAAATGAGGAATTCTAATAGAACGGGGCGGGGTGGCAGTAGCTCAGTGAGTAGAGCAGTCGTCCTTCAACCAGAAGGTAGGTGGTTCGATTCCTGCTCTCCCCACAGTTCATACTGTCGTTGTGTCCTTGGGCAAGACACTTAACCCACCTTGTCTCCAGTGACTGTAACACTGGTAATTACTGTAGAACAATGTAAGTTGCTTTGGATAAAAGCGTCAGCAAAATGAATAAATGTAAATGTAAATGTAAAACCAAACCAAGGTCAAGTAGACCAACAATAAATTTCAACTACAACTGCCAGGAAAATTGTTTAAGGATGCAAAGAAAAACCCACAAAAAACCTGGAATACAGGACTCTCTGAAAAAAGTTGGTGTGGCTGTTTCAAGATGCACAATAAGGAGGCACTCGAAGAAAAATGGCCTGCATGGTCGAGTCGCCAGAAGAAAGCTATTACTACACAAATGCCACAAAGCATACAATTCGCCAAACAGCACAGAGTAAACTCTTAAAACCTCCTCAAGTGATAAGACCAAATTGCATTTGGAGAGGAGTCAACCAGGCCTTTCGATGAAAGAAACACCTTTCCTACTATGAAACATGGAGGTGGATCACTGATGTTTTGGAGATGTGTGAGCTACAGAATGGCACAGAAAACTTTGTCAAAATTGTTAAGTTGAATTCAGCATGTTATCAGAAAATACTGGAGAAAAAATTGCACTCATCAGCCTGGATGCTGCCCATGGGATATATATATATATTAATATTATATGAAGCTAGATATAATCAACTTCCAAATGATATTTAAAAAAAGTTTGCTAATCGTGAAGAGGAGAACAATTTGAGGGAAAAATCACCACCTTAAAAAAAATCTATCACTCGAAGCAATGGGACTCTTTGGAATAAAATAGACAATAACTGAATAGGTGCAGCAACATTGCTACAATTCAGAAAATGATAAAAGGCAAATATATATTGCCTCTATATATATATATATATATATATATATATATATATATATATATATATATATATATATATATATATATATATATATATATATATACTAATAATGAATTAGAAATGAAATAATTTATATAAAAAATTATTTTAAGTTAAATTAAGTTATTTATTTAGAAAAACAATCCAGAAGTTTATTTTGTGTTTCTTCTTTATTATTGTATTTTATACAATTATGTGGTGATTTGATTTGAATGTTTAAAGTGTATGCAACATAAAATCTTAGACTTTGGCACACCCTTTCGGTCAATGTGAGCTTTTGTTTGCAATTATTGTTTTGTTTTCTTTCTTTTTTCTCTCTTTTGCTTGACTAAATAAACTAAACTAAACACAACAATAAAATAAAATAAAACTAAATACTTCTAAGTGTAGAATAAAAGAGGGGCCAGTGTAAGGTCAGGTAAACTGCTGCTCCCTTCACTTGTCACTCACTCACATATATACACACACATACACATATTCATATACACACATAACACAAACAGACTGTTCACGCTACAGTTGGTGCACCCCGCCCCATTCCAGCTACATTAGTCACAACACGTCCTCTCTGGAAAAACTACTCTTTGAATATGTGTCACTGCAAACACAATACATATGTGTCGAAATATTATAGACCACCCAGAGCAGGCTGGCATCAGGGTATGAAAATATAATATCCAGGGAAAACAATAGAGATAAGTGATTATTTAACACCATTACCTCCATAGTAAGGATCAAATACAAAATTGACCTCAGCTCAGTTTTTCCACTGATCATCCTTTGGAACCACCAAGACTCCTCCTAGAGGTGGCGCCTCGGCAACTGAGCAATCGGGGAGAAGGACCTTAGTCGTGGAGGTGACCAAGAACTCTATGGCCACTCTGACAGAGGCCCAGTGGAGAGAAGAGAACCTTCCAGAAGAACAACCATCTCTGCACCAATCAGGCCTTTATGATAGAGTGTCAGACAGAAGCCACTCCTCAGTAAAAGGCACATAACAGCCCGCCTGGAGTTTGTAAAAAAGCACCTAACGGACTCTCATAGAAACAAAATTCTCTGGTCTGATGAAACAAAGATTGAACTCTTTGGCTTGAATAGCAAGCGTCATGTCTGGAGGAAACCAGGCACCGCTCATCACCTGGACAATACCATCCCTGCAGTGAAGCATGGTGGTGGCAGCATCATGCTGTGGGGATGTTCTTCATTGTCAGGAACTGGGAGACCAGTCAGGATCAATGGAAATATGAATGCAGCAATGTACAGAGGCATCATTGATGAAAAGCGGCTGCAGAGCGCTCTGGATGTAAGACTGTGGCGGAGGTTCATCTTCCAACAGGACAACAACCCTGAGCACACAGCCAAGATAACAGAGTGGCTACAGGACAACTCTGTGAATGTCCTTGAGTGGTCCAGCCAGAGTCCAGACTTCAACCTAATTGAACATCTCTGGAGAGATCTGAAAATGGTTGTGCACCAATGCTCACCATCCAACCTGATGGAGCTTGGTTCTGCAAAGAAGAAAACTGTCCAAAAATTGGTGTGCCAAGCTTGTAGCATTATACTCAAAAAGACTTGAGGCCGTAATTAGGGCCAAAGGTGCTTTAACAACGTTCTGAGCAAAGGCTGTGAATACTTATGTACCTGTGCCTTTTTTGTTTTTTATTTTTTAATAAATTTGCAAAGACTTCTAACAACTCAGTCAAAACAAATTTGAGGCAAATAATAAATTAAAATTACAAAATGTGAAAAAAGTGAAGTGTTCTAAATACTTTCCAGATGCACTGTATGTTTTTTAGTTTAGCAGAATGCATAAATGTCAAAATATATAACTCTCAACTCATATTTGAATGCTCTTACTATAGTTAAATACAATAGGCCTAGAATTATTTTGGTCATATTTCCCTTCCATAAATAATTATAGGACTTTCAAAGCCAGGCTAAACATGCATAAACACCCACTTTATCAAATGACACATCAAATTCCATGACAGCCAATCAAGTTAGAGGTCAGAATATATTCAAATTTGAACCATAAGATTTATTTTTTCTACACTATTGTTTTCATTAGACATCAAATTGTATTTTTTTATGATATAAAAAATGTAAATGTTCCACTCAAAGCTTGATTTATAACTCATAACCATGACTAGTTGTCAGTGGTGGCTGGTGGTAATATTTGGTGGGCGAGCTAATCAATACAATCACATTTGGAATATAAAGTTATGATGCTTTATTAAACAAACATGTACTCAACATGACTAACACAAATTTATACCATCCACAAAGTTGTTTTACTCACGTCTGCTAAAAAGTGTAATTTTTTTAATTTATTGTTTTGCCCACTTCATCATTTTTCTGTGGATATTATCACTTCTTCTAATCCCAGATTATGTTTGTTGTTACAGAGACGTTCTTATACATCTGTAGCTACTGTTGGTAATTAGGCTAATCACTGCCTAAACCCAAAGTTGTGGCTGTTGAGTCACATGCTTCTCCTTCTTTAAAGTGTTCTTGTAAACACTTGTTTGGTGTTGTAGCCTAAAGTCAATTAAATTACACCACTTCAAGAATAACTCATCGTCTCTGGTGTGATATGCAATGTTTGCATCACTGCTATGTTTTAGTGAGCTTTCATTTTGATAGTGTAGCTGAAGTCTATGTTGACATTTGGCACCTATGTCCTGTGTTTCCCTGCTGTAGTTCAGTAGATTGTCGAGGAACCACTCAAAAAACCAACCTATTGTGGCCGGAATGTTGCGTCGAGTCGTTCCTGAGACCTGAGTTGTCGCAGATGTGGAATATCAGACTAAAATCCAGGTTTCAACCAAATTTAATTCTCTGGGCTGAACACATTTAGACACAATAGCCGGGAATTCACCGGGCAGACCTTTACCAAAAAGTGCTCTAGAATCTTCCACAAAATATAATAATATTAAAAATATACATTTTATGTTAACACCTTGTAAATGTTTAACATTATAAGCCCACATGACAGAAGGAGATTAGCCCATTGATACCAGCCGCCCCTTCTAGTTATTAATGAAAACGTTATGAAAATCCAATACTAGAATATTATACACAATGTGATATTCAATAATCAGTATTTAAGATACAGGTAATTACTGCATTAAGTTATTGTTATTGTTCTTCATAGTTATATGAAGAACCATTGCATTTGGTTGCTGTTTATGTCATGTAATAATAACTATTGTATACATTTAGTATGTTCACAAGCCATACATTCAATTTTGTAATATTTACTTTAGTTCATTAGATATGCACCAACGCAAATTCCTGTCATTATGAGTAATTAATTTTACCTTGTTATATATTTACTTATTCTATTTATTTTCCATGCCCAAATGTTTCATATTTTCCTTCTATTCTTTTTCTTCCTCCTCCCTATCCTCATGAATCATGAATGGTATTGTAGTATTGTTTCAGTTTACTCTGTCCACAAACCTGACTGCAGTTCCAGGGGCAAACCTGTCGGTGGCAGTGCAGTGTGTCGGTGTTGTGTGTTGAGCAGAAGCTGGACATAACTCTTCTTTTGCCTCTGGTGGGGGTTTTGGGTGGAATCCATCTCATTTTGGTGTCTCCAGAGTGAGTCGGAGCAGAGTCAGGCAGATTTACAAGCCTCCTCCATCTCCTGGCACTAACCACAATCCACCACCGGGGGCAGTGTGGCTCCACTGACGCTTCCACTGAGCAGAGGAGAGGCATATTTCTGCTGCTAAAAAGGCTCTTTATGAATCATCTGGACGAATATATATCACAGTTTTGTAGCTGTAGGCTGAGAGAAGAATAATTAATCATTATAATTAAAAATTCATACTTTGAGACATTTATTTTAATAAGAGATTAATTTATCTTTTTTGATAATCATTTGTAGGCACCTAAATACTTGCAGGTAGTTTTAGTGCAAGATTTAAGACATATTTGAGTTTATCTTGCCAAATAGTGAACCCACATTGTTAACAAAGTAACATCTTTGTAAAGTCATTAAAAATAAAAAGCACCAATTCTATTTCACCATTGCATTCATTTGAATTATGCTTGTAACTAGTAATCAAAAAGTGATTTAGGATTGAATTAGTTGTAATTGATATTGTATTTAGGAGTTAAAGCTGGTGTAGGCAAATGTGTGCTGTGTAAATACATAAGAAAGTGTACCTTCACCTTCATTTTTCTTCTAGGCACTATTGTATCACTTCTCCAGACTCATTCTTAATTTTATTTATTTATTTTTATTTTTTACTTATGACCAAGACTGAGTTTTACTTCCTTACCATAATGCAATTGTGGTACCAATGCAATATTGGGTTCAGAGAATATTAGAATGTTATATTCTTTAATGCATTGATATAATAGAAAACATGGGTATGACATTTATTTTACCTTTTTTAGGAGGCCTCTCATAAAACACTTGCAAATGGGCTCTTTATTAAAAGATTATTTAGACTGAAGCCAGTATCAGTATGACAAAATAATAACGAGAATTGATTGGCAATGAAAATCTGTCACAGTAAAAAAACAGGTGTGGTTGCCAAAATGTCACTGTTAAGCATCTGGAGACATTACGATACATGCATATACTGCATATTTCATAGTAAGTCTGCTTTTTTTAAAGAAATACGACACAATGTCTGAAAAATACATATCTTAAATATCTTTTTTAATATATTGTTTCTAGTTCATCCTATGTTTCACTGCTCACAGCTGACAGCTGCTAATAATGTTATGATTAATTAAATCATAAAAATGTTATATAACAATGTAATTTAGTAAAGTCACAGCTATTACTGACGTATTGTGCATATTAAGATAATGTTATATGTTAATAAAGTATTAATAACAAAAAGAGGGTAATTTTCCTACAATGTTACTTAATTATTGCTGCAATAATATTATTTTAGATTTTTTTTTCTTTACCTTAAACATTAGGAACTTTTTAACAGTTAGGCATCAAACTAAGGTGGGGCAAAAATCAAAATTGATTGTTTTAAATATTCTCTTGTATACTATTCACTCTTATTTAAATAATATTTATCCCACTGATGTAATGCCTGGTTGTTTTTGAGGGACTCTAATGATAAATGTTGATTCATTTATAAAAGGACATAGCCATACATCTTGTTACGTTTCAAATTCGTCCATATTTGAGAACCCCCTCGATGAAGGGATTTATCGTGATGGCGCAGATACCGTACGCAGGTCACATGGTGCACAGGTCAGAGCGTGCCAGTGTGTTATACCAACACAACACCCAGGCTTTAATCCAGTCTGCGGCCACGCTGCCTTCTGATTGGCTGTTGTCTGTGTTTGTCTGCTCTTGGTTACAGTGTTGCTAAGGAAGCCAAATTTTACAGCCGCTCTCTAACACTTGGACATGCTAATACAAACACACTGAGCGGGACTGTCTGTTTCACAGCTGGAGTTTTTTTCTTTCTTTTAGTTTGGACTGAAAAGGAGAGCAGTCTGTTTGGTTTGATTCCTGGTTCATTTTTACTCACAATGGGATTTACAAAATGAAATTAAATGAAAAAAATGGTCTTCTTAACAGACACACTTAGATGGTGTTGTCAGTGGAGGTTGTGCTGATATGGGCTAAAGGACTTTTCTGTATGTGTTCTTCATTCTTTCAGAACCAGAATTAGCTGGCAGCTTTGGGCCTGAGTAGGGGTACACCCTGGACAGTGGCCAGTTAGTCGCAGGGCTGACATATAGGGACAGACAATGACTAACAACCATTCACTCTCACATTCATTCACTAGAGACACTTTAGAGTTGCCAATTAACCTGTACATGCATGTCTTTGGATGGTGGGAGGAAGCTGGAGTACCCGGAGAGAACCCACAGTAATACTTGGAGGACATGCAGACTCCTCACAGAAAGACCGGAGTTGGCCGGGTTTTGAACTCACGACCTTCTTGCTGTGAGGCAGGAGTGCTAACCATTCTGCCAGGTGCACCAATAGGATGAACTAATGACCCTAAAGGTGCACCTAACCCTAAAATATATATATATATAGGGAAATGTCATGGGCATAATTCTTTAGCCTGGGTTCTATTAACCTATTACCTGCTTGTGAGTAAACTGTGTATGTCTTTGCATTTCATAATTGTTTTTTCTGTGTTACTATTATTCATTATATTCTGTAGTATTTGACTTTTGTCTGTGGACATGGCATGTTATGGTTTGTCAATCTAATTAAGCTGAAGCCAGGTTAGAACAGGTAAGATTTAAGGTGAAGATATCTTGTAACTTCTGTGTAAATTTTGACGCTATTGAGCCCTTTTGTGAGTTGATATCAGGCCACTCTCTTCATAAAGTCTTGTGCCGTAAAATATGAACATCCACAAAACACTTGGCTCAAAATGTTCTTGGACCAAATACTAATTTAGTAATTTTACCTCTGCACTTCTACATAAACAAGGATTGGGCTAAAAACAGAAAGCACAAAGTTTACACTCTGCAGTCTGTTTTTAACTGTTTACAGTTTCAAAAGAGTGTTGTCATGGAAACGATCAATCAAAACCAACAAGATTTAGCCTTTTTATGCTACAACCATTACCATGTAATCTGTGACTTAACTCCACACTCCAAAGCTGTTCTATTCAGTCTGATCCAATCACGAACAAACAGTTCCAAGCAAATAATACTCCAGCGTAAGTATTTTAAAATCAGGTGCTGACAGCAGGAGAGCCACACTGTGCTGTGGTCGGAGCCCTAAGCAGCTCACAATCACACCGATGATGGACAGGAGAGAAGTACAGGCCGGTGTAGTCTGAAAGAGGGACTGACAGACAGAACAAGGGTGTGATCACAAGCTGTTCTTTTTAAATAGACACTTAAATAAACACTATTCATTTTGTTGTGTTTGACACTCTTGAAAATAATCCTGTTTAAAAAGTCCAAGTGATTTACCCCGTCAGATGTGGGGAGTCAGAGAGAGAAAGGAGGGAACACTAACAATGAGGCTCAAGTTTCAATACAGTTATGGGCTAATGGCGTGTCAACAGTTATTATGATCGAAGGCCACCCTGCTTGAAATTTTGCTCACTATGCGTTTTTTTTTTTTATTGTTGATTACTTAAATCTAGTGATATCAGTAATGTTAGTACATCAATAATATGTATAAACCATTATCTTCATTTTCATTGCAAAATATAGCTATTGTGCAGCCTTCATAGCAATAGATGCTCAGTGATGTGGGAACGTGCTCCAAAGCACTTGAAAGTTCTTATCAATACTTTCTGATGAATTTTCATCAAAACAACCAGTAATTCATTTATTTCAACTAGAGACACTTTAAGTATTTAGTAGCTGGCTCTGGTGTTCTAGTGTATGAAGACCTGCTAAGTCCTGACCCTAGACTCCACTCTTTATCCGAACCTGATCTGTGTTTGTGCTCCCATCATGAGCCGGTTATACAGCTGCTCTGACACTTTGTGAAAGGCGGCTGTAGACATAGCAGCATTTACACAGCAACGAATGATGGAGCTGTTGCTCTCTGGGGACAAAAGGTCAGAGAGTTTCCTTTTCTGTAAATGTGAACAAATATGTCTTTGTTGTGCAGCCACAATCTCACTCTGCACACTCAGGTTAGGCCACATCAAATATTTGGGAGATAAAGGCTGGGCTTCAAAAGACCAAGCCTCTTAACAGAACAAAAGAGGGCACTCCATGCTTTTATAAACCACATTACAGACGCTATGTAAAAGCACATTCATCTGCTTTTCCTAATTTTGCTTTAGTCACAAAGACATCAATAGAAATCTACTTGTCTACATGTTCAAAGATTTGGATTGAATTTGTTTCTTTCCATCGATCATGCACTGGTCTTGAGTCTTAGGTGTGTCTTTGTTTAACGTGGACTAGTTTGGTTTATTGGTACAAAGTCCTGGTCTTATTCGCACACACAATGTAAACAACTCCAACAGAGACAAACTAGACTTAACTTTGTGTCAGAACCAAACCAATGATGGCAGCAAGACAAAGGGCTTGCTCACACCAGGAAAACCATTCAGTGCTCAGGCCTGAAACACCCCTAAAGTCTGGTTTGTCTGGCTGATGTGAGTGCTCCATTCCATGCTTGAGAACAGAACACTTCCAGGTTTCAGCTCAGTTGGCAAAGGTGTGCCTCAGTAGAGAACGGTTGCTCACACATAGTTACACTCATGACGTAATATATATGTGACAGTGTCCTTTTCAACAATGGCAGGAAAAGGTTCACTGTGGTCAGATGGTGAAATTGATGTTCTTTTGTAAATCTGGGCAGATAAGTGCATCCAAAACAAATTGGATAACACACATAATACATATCAATTATGTTTGGCTTTCATTCTCCATTATACTGTTTTACAATGTGTCGAGCACTTCAGCAAACAAACGATGCATCATGACAATGTAGGAGTCCGCCGACAGCCGAACGGATGATGTTACTGGGCCCAGGCACATATTGTGTTCAGCAAGTGTGAATGCAGGTCAGTGGGTGGAGGAGACCCCACCCCAATTGTGCATGGGCACAGAACGGTTCAAGTGGCCCTGGTGTGAGTTGGTCCTTAATGCATTTTAATTCTTTTCTCAGTGTTAAGGCTCATTTATACTCTAGCAGACTATACCCGAGCAGACTTTCAGAAGAATCAGGAGAATAAGAGAAACAGATTTCCCATCCTCAAAACAAGAAGCCTCAAAGATAATGTTTGTAACTAACAGATTGAATTTGTGTATGTAATTGTAAGTGAGCACTTATTCTGGTTTTGTTCCAAAAGAGATTGCCCGTTCTGCTCTCATGAGTTTAGCATCACTCTTTTCTGGAATCAAATGGTTCAGGTGTTTTTGTGAGGTTCACATTTTAATTGCACTATTCCAGACTTTAGCTGGAAGCGATGTGTATTGCAGGAGTAAAGGGGAAATATATGCAGTCTTTAATAATTCTTAAATGATAAGAAATAGCTTGGTGGGCCAGATTACACAGCCCACTTGTTTCTCAAATAACCACTTCTTATGAACAGTGGACGCTTGTATATGTGTGTCGGACAAAAGAAGACAACAGGTCTGTGTTACTCCCGAGTGTCCAAATCAAATAAATTATTTTTTTATTTTCCCTTCTGCTTATAAATTCTCTTATCTCTTATTATTGTTTTTTCATCATCCCGATCCTCATTTAATACTGAAACACTTTTTAAATTATAACAATCTCTATAAAGCAGCACTTACAAACCATCCTCTTCACTCGGAATGAACTTCTGGACTTTAGAGCCTCTGACACTACAACATACAGTATATTTTACATTAAAGTATGGTATATTGTCAATAACAATTTCTATTCCACAGCTATTTCCTGTTTTACATCATGTGTATGTACATAAATAGATGAGATACACACAAAAGCGATGCTGTTGTAATGCGTTTCCATTTCTGGGATTGAGCAAACATAATGACATCTGGAGAGTGTCTTATAGCTGTTTCCATAAACAGCCAATAGGGGTCAGTGCAGTGTGTAAAGTCTTCTCCGGGTCTTTGTGTGAGTGTGTCTGTCAGTCTCAGATGTATTCAGATTGAGTTAGTTTTATCCTAACAACTCTGGTGCAAACACACACTCACCATAATATGTCTGGTCCAAATACTACCACCACTTTACCTATTCCTTTCATTATCCAACTTTATTCCTCCATCTCTTTTAAAATCCCTGAGTAAAGTAATGCCTCGGTGCTGTATTTTACTCAGGGAAACGAAGGTTAGCCTGCTTTGCTGAGCTCTAATTGGATCCCGATGTTGAGGGCTGTGGCACAGACGCAGCGGTGAGGAGTGTGCGTTGGCAGGGCTCCAAACAGCTCCTGACAGATGTGCCCGGGACACGCTCCTCCCTCCGTTCACACTCTGGCTGACCCTAACATCAGCGCTGCACGCTCTCCATCACTCTGTTGCCATGGCAGCGCGCCCCCCGAGCCACAGCGTTACAGTGAGGTGAAATCGAGTGAAGTGCTGGAGTCACTGGATTGGTTGAAAAGGACACTTAAAATTCTGTTAAAAAATAAAACCCAATAAAAAACATTGTTTTACTGGCACTATATATATATTTTTGAATATAGCACTTTCCCACCTACTGTAGTAGTACTCAGTGCACTTTACATTAAGCTTCCATTTACCAGTGTTACAGCCAGAACACCACTGGAGGAAAGGTGGGTTAAGTGTCTTGCCCAAGGACACAACAACAGCATGTGGGGGAGAGCAGGATGTTATGATGTTTTGCTTTGAGCAGGGAACAAACCACCCACCCACCAGTCAAAGTACAACCACCCTACCCACTGAGCTACTGCCACCACTGTCAGTGATATACATAATACAAAGCCTGTTGCACAGCTCCTGTCTGCTTCTCCAAACTGTGGCTATTCTGACAATTACCTAAGTATCTCTTAGACCACCATTTATGTAATACCTGACTAACCCTTTGACAATGAAAATAACCCCTCAGCATTGTCTTTACTAACTTTACGTACACGTGAAACACACAAGAGGAGTTACATTTATTCATAAAGGAACTATGCAGCAGGAGAGACATCTTAAAAATTTCATATTACAGTTGTCAGTGGCCCTCCTCACTGCAGTTACTGACCGAGACTTGTCCAGCATGACTTTCTCGGTCACTCCTTCTGATAATATTGTTGTGGCAAAGCCACGGAGCTGCCGGGCCCTCTGCTCTGATAACTGTATGACCTCAGAGCTGTGAGGTCAGCCTGTGTGCCCGAGTGTGTGACGGAGAACAGGAGATAGCCTCTTGACTCTGGTGAGCATTGTCATTGAAGAGGGAGACTTTACACCTCACACTGTCCAATGCCCCCTCCTCTCAGGCTGCGGTACATGGACAGGGGCAGTAGGGGGCGCTCTGCGCTGAGACTCAGGGGGACCCTAAAGAACATGTGACAGTCAATCAGAGGGAGAAGTCTAGTGGAAGTGTAATGTAGAGAGAAGCATAAAGTGGCATGTTTTCCTTTTTTTTTTTCACAGCCTACACAGAAATGTGATGTAGCATAAAGCACACGTTTCCAGTTTTACAGGTGTTATGCAGTGTCCAAAATAAAGCCTAGATTTGGTACAAGTAACACCTAAGTGGCTTGTGTTTCCTTTGGGCATGAGTCCAGAAGAGTGACGTTAGTTGCTACAAAACTTGTTGTTATCTTAATCATATTTGAAATAAGTACAACATTTATCATGTTTTTGTTTGAATGACTATTTATTCTTTGAAAAAAAAAACTCCTTTTCCATCAGCTGACTGCAGTGTTTAGCTCCATGTTTTGCTAATTCATTGTCAGAATTCAGGAATTAAAGTTAAAAATTAGAAGAAGAAAAAAAGGAATTTAAATCTTCGAAATCTAGAAAAAAGTCAGAGATTACAAAGTGAAGTCTGAACTGTCAGTCTGAAATTTACCTCAAAATGATCACACTAATTTAAAAAATCAAAATGATGATGTCAAGATTATAAAAAAAAACCTGAATTGTTATATTATAGACAGAATTCAGAGAAGGGTTACGTGATGCTACTGTGACGTGTCTTGTCCGCTGGTTTTTACAGGTTTGGTCGTCCTGCCTGGTGACTGAAACTGTGCAACTGCAAGAGGGAAACCATATAATGGACTCAGACACAAGCCAGAATTATTGGAACAGACAACAACCAACACTGTCATTGGATAAAGTAGGCAATCAAGGTCCGGAAAAAAAACGTTTGCCAGACTGTTTAGCTCTGTGATAAACTCCAGCCACACCTGTACACCTTTTTGCACATGAGTGTGTATACTTACAAATACATAAACAATAAAACATATCTAAATTGAGCAAGTTAAACTCACAGAAATTTAATTGAAGTTAAAATGTTTGCCAGAAAACACAGTATCTAGCTCGTTACTCTTCCTAGGTTGCTGGGTTGTTGCCATGGTTACAGTCAGCTGGGGTCAGGACCTGACGGGCTGCGACTGTAAATGAAACCGGGGGGTTTTGATTAGAATGGGTGATGGGTCCATGGTTGCTATGGGAACAGAGGATTCAGTGCCATCTCGGGCCGCCTCTGTCTCTCGGTCCTCATTTACGTCTTCATCAGGGCGGCCATCTTGTCTCAGATGAATATTGAACAGATCTGAGGACTGTATCGGAGAACAGCTGATCCATCTTAATTCCTGATTGATCTTGTTTGTTAACGAGAAGCACTTGTGACCGCTCACTCCCTCAGACTGTATGGAAACTGATGGATGGATTGATTTGTTGATTGAGTCTACGTTAAATGACCGAGTCGCTCCGATCAGTCTTCCATCCACTCTTGTCAACACCAAAATTCTTGCAACTACACATTATATATTGTTTTTCCTTGTAAAAATCAATATGTTTCCTTGTCTCAGTCTGAGTAAAGTGTAAAGAAATTTGAAGCTTAACTGACAATGAAAAGGAAGTTGAAGCAAAACACCAAATGAAAATGACCATTTCAGTTAAAATAATATAAGTATAATTAATATTAGCAACAAAAGTTAAAGTAGGCAATGAGTGTAAACATATAATTCAAATGCTATAGTTCTAAAGGGTATATTATAATATTATTATCAGAGATTTTGAAACCTGTGCTCTGACATAAGATAAGAGTACATGATACTTAAGAAATTTGATTTATCGCCCATGTCAATCAGACATATTAGTCTGACACAAACAAAAAACAGAAAGAAATTCTTAGTGGAGCTAATAGGTCAAGATAAAGGAGTGCATACTGGAGCTGGTGCTGTACGTATACAGCTGAGTCAGACTAACTGCTCCGTACAGTCTCCACAGCAAACACATCAGGAACAAAGATTCACATTCCACATTTTAGGGTGATGAAGTAGACGCCCAGTTTAAGCGCCAGGACCGGACCTGGGAAGAAAAGTAACCCCCCTCAATAACCGTGAAATAAACGACACAGACAGTACAAAACCAAGGCAGCACATCATCAACTAATGTCTGAATGTTATTTTTAAATACAACAAACTACTTAAAAACTTAATGTTCTGAATAATTACAATTTGGTTCAATTGGTTTTAGCTTTAACTTTATTTCAGCCGATCAGAGCAGAGATAGAGCAGATCACAGCAACTTAATCGAAGCACACGCTAACCAAAAACAAAGACATTTGCTGGTCATTTGTGTGTTTTTAGCTCAAAAAACATTTATAAGTGATAATTGAATACTTAGTGGTAACTTTTCTTCCGGGATTTGACCACTACATGTGTGGTTAACATCCTTCTCTGATGGTAGCTAACAGAAAAGGCAGGGCCTGATTTTTGTTTAGCCGTTTTGTTGAGTTTAAGCAGTTTAATGTTTACATTTTAAAGTTTTAACCACCGTCTTTTAGTAGATTTGACCACCTTTTTTGATTTTACAAGCCAATCCACTAAAACCCGGCTTATACAATACGTAAGAATGACTTGAAAACTTGAGCAAAAAAGGGACTAATAATATGCTAAAGTTATTCATTTGCATTTAGTCTTCAATTACATACGCAATTAGATCTGTCTATTACGAACATTGGTAAGTTATAAGAAATGTAGATGAGGCTTTACACTTATCTAGCCTTATCTACGTCAACTTTAGTATTATATTATACCACCTGTAGACAAATACAAACTAGAACAACAACAACATTCTGGAGGAGGTTTTTAATAATGTATATTTGAAGAAAGAGATGAGAATGATGTTACTCTCGAGTGGCCTTAGAATGCATCACGTCTTGAGGGGAATGTGTTTAACTTGCTGTTAGTGAAGTCACTTTGTACACTTCTGACCAACTCTCACAGTCGCTCATCAAAAAGTTCCACCATTGTCATCTACTTATAATTTAAAGCTCATCACTGCCCTCTAAGGCCCCAACAGGTACTGCTCCGTTGGTCTGTAAACTGTAATCTGTAAGCTTTGGGAAAACAATCAAAGTATGGACAGAATTAATGTTTATTTTAGTCAAAAGAAATAACATTATGTGTACCCATGTACTTTACAGATTATCTACATATACATTCTGTTCAAATACACATACCTAAAATAATCTACCAAAAAGGTATAGACTGAAGCCAAGATTTATTATGCCTACCCAAAGTATTCGACCTTTAACAGAATGCTTAGTCAGTATCTGAATGTAAATCTAAATTAGTTTATAAATCAGGTTTAATGTCAAGAGTGAATGCAACATGCAGAGACTACATGAATACAGAAATAGTGTGAAGGCCCGTACACACAAATATCAGCGCGCGTTATACACCAGCGTTTTTTAACGAGTTTTTTTGTGTTCACACCCAAGCGATTTTTGCTGACGATGAGCCGAGTGAACATACAAATTCATTCCCTGACATTAGAGGGCGCTTAATATAAAACAGAAATACCCCTGTACACAAGGTGGCGCTGCGCAACATTACACTTCTGACACTCGCTTTTCACTCAGAAGAAGAGAGCAAGTAAGTTTTGTAATCAATGTCGCGTTTGTCATAAATTCTTTGTGTTCCAACACCAACGAGACCAGCAGCTCTACATTCATCTTGCCTTGCATCTTCTTTGTCTTATTTCTTCCCGGCAGTGTAAACGCTACTTGGCGTATATCTTCTTCGCCGTTAAGTATGTGTGTTCGGCAAGACCGTTTTGTGTTTGAGCGCCCCCAAGTTCTGTTTTACTGTAACTTCAGACGCTCCACACTTGTGAGCAAAAGCGCTAATCTCATTGGTCGTATAGTTTTTGACGCGGCGCGTCAAACCAAAAAAACAAACCCGAGGCGTTTTTTTTTTCCGCGCCGTTGAATACACTCACATTGGGGCCTTTTGTTTAGTTTTAGTTTTTAGGCGTTAAACATCAGGGAATATCGCATGCAAAATTCGTCCCGGTGTGAACAGGCCTTGAGACTGTAAGTGGAGCAGAGCTGACTCGATAGTTAAACTGTCGAACAAGGTATAGAAGTTCAACTCACAAATCCAGCTGTGGGTGTAGCAAAAATAAACTGTGCATGTGAATGTATGTAATGTTAACAATGTAAACTGAAATAATAACCCAAAGCAGTCTATAAATCAAGTGTATGGTATGTAAATACGAGATCATTCAAAATATCTATACATTTTTATCCAAAAACTAAAAAAAAAGATATCTGATGCCGAAACGCGATTGACATTTTCCTGATGTGTGTGTCCTCACCAGTGACAATGTCAGCAAGAATCTCACAGCCTAACGTAAGAAAAACAGGACTCCTCACACATTAGCATGTAAATGAAGCTCCATTCAAGCGCGGTCCTGCAGCCTTCCTTTTTCATTCGACCACACATAAATCCAGGGCACCACAGACAGACAGACACACACACATGCACACACAGTCACATGCGCGCACACACACACACACACACACACACACACACACACACATGCACATAAACATTCATACTCACACATACATGCACATACACATACACACACACACACGTACAGGCACATACAGATACACACACTCACACACACACATACACACATACACATACACGCGCACAAGCACATGCACATTCACATACACACACTCACTCACACATGCATATACACACACACACACGCACATTCACACGCACATACACATACACTTACACAAACTCAGACACACATACACAAACACACACAAACACACACTCAGACACACATGCACATACACATAGACATACACATAAACTTACACACATGCACATACACATACATACACACACACACGCTCAGACACACATGCACATACGCATACACATACACACACACGCACATGCACATGCACATGCACATACGCATACACACACACATGCACATACACATAAACATACACGCACACGTACGTGCACGTACACACACACATGCGCACACATACACATACACGTACACACAGGCACACACACACACACACACACACACACTAACACACGCACATGCACACACACACACACACACACACATACATACACACGCGCACACAAATCTCACTCAAGCGAAAATGAAACCCATTTTGAACCATGTAACATGGTTCTTCTTTTTCAGCTCCACCTTTTTGAAATCTGACCACACATTCGGGACTGCTTGGGAGCCCAGGTTGTAGAATGTACATCCCACCCTCAAGTATTATAAACAACTAGATAACAAGGTGAGAGGCTAACTTTACTAACCGATGCTAAAGACTTATTAAACATTTACTATTTATTCCTTCAGTTTTGTTCAGTGTTAATCCTTCACATTATGGCATTATTGAAATCTGTAAATTTCAACTCCATAGTATTTTTATTCGAGCTATGTTGCATGCAATGTGGCTTCCATAAAAAGTTCAAACAAAAAGTGAAGTTATCTTTAGTTAACTAGTTAATTCTAAAGTTAATTCTTTTTTGCTTTTTTTCAATGGCATCCAAAGTTGCTGCCTTGTTTTAACTCCAAATCAATTGTTCTTCTATTTTCTGTCTCCCAACAACAGCATGGTGTTGTCCAGTGTCCTCACAGAGATAGGAGAACCACACTGTGAATGTGTATGTGATTGATGTGGGAATTGTGCCGTAAAGACCTTCACTGCAAATGAGCTCCTCTCCCCTATTGGCATTTAATTATGTGCAGCAACACACAAACACACACTCAACATATAAAATGATCTCATAAAGATGGAGTCTCCACAGTGACGCTCTGAGTTCGGTCACTCACTCTTGTAAAACTGTCCATGTTCACAAAGACAAGAGATGTCCATGGAAACTGTTCTGTGGAAGACTTTCTTTCAGTGTTCTCTTTGCTTTTGATATAATCTTTCCTCTTGTTTTGAAATTCAAATACACACCTGTTTAGAAACACTAAGGCAGGAGTAAGCAACACATCACACCAGCTTTTCACTTCACTTCTGTCTTGTCTAGTGTTTTTTGTTTACATTGAAAGCATGTTGCACTGAGAGAGAACCCCACTTATCAGCCTTCACTTATTACAGCAACAGCACCCAGCAGCATGGTGCTGAAAAGAAAGTTTTTTAAAAAAGGGCTCAGTGGCCCCCACAACAACTAATTGCCATTATTTTGGCAAAAAAAAAAGATGGCACAATGCTGCCCAGGTCCTAAAAGTGCACTATGAACTTCCTCAGCTCTGAAGCTCAAATGGAACTTGACAATGTGTCCATACATGCAAATATACAGCTGCAAACATGCAGATACACACTGTGACATGTTGAGTCTACTGGAATTACTTGTAATGCTGCTATTAAACTATTGCTTTTATTCATCAGAGGATGTGACTGGCCTGGGGGATGCTGCAGCATTATCGTTGACCCAACCGGTAGAAGCACAAGTTGTTTTTAGCTTAAATAGGTGACGTAAAGTTGGTTGAAATTCAGTTGTTTGAGTGTAAGCATGAAAAAAATAAAGTCAAGTCAAGCAGCAGCTCCACAATCCTCCAAGACTTTTACATGAAGCCACACTATCAATCTATGCACCACAGTAATAAGTCAGTCCATATCCCATAGACCACCTCTGTGATGCCAGACCAAGTGCAGACATAACAAACTCTGATCCTGGTCACTCTCTTCTGTTACTTGATACACCAACAGACATCTGCAGAGATTATTGTACAGAAGCAGTATATAAATATTAATTAGATTTTTCTCCTCAATGTACAATAAAGGTTTTAGATGATGTCTGTTTTTAAGTTTCCTCCAGTATTTTCTGATAACATGCTACATTACTTTTCCTGTGCCTTTGTAGCTCACACATCCCCAAAACATCAGCGATCCATCTCCATGTTTCACAGTAGAAATGATGTATATTTCAGCATAGGCCTTTGAGACTTGTCTCTGTGCTGTTTAGCATATTGTAAAAGGAATGTGCTGATTTGTGTAGTAATGGCTTTGTTCCAGCGACTCAACCATGTAGCCCATTTTTCTTCAAGTGCCTCCGTATTGTGCACTTTGAAACAACCACAACACATTTTTTCTTCAGAGAGTCCTGTATTTCAGCTGAAGTTATTTGTAGTTTTTTCTTTGCATCCTGAACAATTCTCCTGAAACTCACTGACCTTTTACACTGATTACAAGCAAACAGATCACAGGTGAGGATAATTACCTTTATAAGCCATTCAAACCTGTTTGTGTCACTTGTATGCATGTTATCAGGCCAAAATCACTAAGGTATGTACTTTTTATCGGGGTTATTTGGGTGTTTCTGTTGTCATTATGATTTAAAATTAGTAATTACAGTCGTTTGACAATAAATGGCTTCACCCAACCACTAACTATGAGTGAAAAACGATTGTTATGTTATTGTTCATATCCTCTAAAAAATGGCCCAAAAATTATAAATTCTGCCAGGGTAAACCTAAAAGAGTAGAGTAATATATATATATATATATATATATATATATATAAAAACTTTGTCCTTCACCCTCCGCGGGTGGTCTCATCCTTCGAGCTCGGGTCCTCTACCAGAGGCCTGGGAGCTTGAGGGTTCTGCGCAGTATCTTTGCTGTTCCTAGTACTGCACTTTTCTGGATTGAGATGTCTGGTGTTCTTCCAGGGATCTGCTGTAGCCATTCTTCCAGTTTGGGGGTCACTGCCCCGAGTGCTCCGATGACCACGGGCACCACTGTCGCCTTCACCTTCCTTTTCTAGTCTTTTCTAGCTCTTCTCTGAGCCCTTGGTATTTCTCTAGTTTCTCATGTTCCTTTTTCCTGATGTTGCCATCACTTGATATTGCCACATCAACCACAACGGCTTTCCTCTGCTGTTTGTCCACCACCACGATGTCCGGTTGGTTCGTCATTACCATTCTGTCAGTCTGAATCTGGAAGTCCCACAGGATCTTGACTCGGTCATTCTCTACCACCTTCGGAGGTGTTTCCCACTTTGACCTTGGGGTTTCCAGTCCATATTCCGTGCAGATGTTCCTGTACACTATGCCAGCCACTTGGTTATGGCGTTCCATGTATGCTTTCCCTGCCAGCATCTTACACCCTGCAGTTAAGTGTTGGATTGTCTCAGGGGCCTGTTTGCACAACCTACACCTTGGGTCTTGTCTGGTGTGGTAGATCTGGGCCTCTATTGCTCTGGTGCTCAGGGCTTGTTCCTGTGCAGCCATGATGAGTGCCTCTGTGCTGTCCTTCAGTCCGGCCCGTTCTAGCCATTGGTAGGATTTCTTGATATCAGCCACTTCAGATATGTTTCGGTGGTACATCCCATGTAGGGGTTTGTCCTCCCATGATGGTCCGTCCTCCAGCTCCTCTTCCTCTGTTCCCCATTGCCTGAGACATTCACTGAGCACGTCATCTGTCGGGGCCTTATCTTTGATGTACTTGTGGATCTTGGATGTTTCATCCTGGATAGTGGCTCTCACACTCACTAGTCCACGGCCGCCTTCCTTACGGCTAGCGTACAGTCTCAGGGTGCTGGATTTGGGATGGAACCCTCCATGCATGGTGAGGAGCTTTGTGGTCTGTATCTCTTCCTTTGGCCACCTTATTATTCCCGCAGGGTATCTGATCACTGGCAGGGCGTAGCTGTTTATTGCCCGTACTTTGTTCTTGCCATTGAGCTGACTTCTTAGGACTTGCCTTACTCGTTGGAGGTATTCGGCAGTTGTTGTTTTCCTTGTTACCTCTTCAAGGTTGCCATTTGCCTGTGGTATTCCAAGGTACTTGTAACCATCCTCAATGTCTGCTATTGTTCCTTCTGGTAGTGAGACCCCTTCTGTGTGGTCTACCTTCCCTCTCTTTGTCACCATTCGACTACACTTCTCAAGCCCGAATGACATCCCAATGTCAGAGCTGTAGATCCTGGTGGTGTGGATCAGTGAGTCGATGTCTCGCTCGCTATTAGCTATAGCTTGATGTCATCCATGTAGAGGAGGTGACTGATGGTGGCCCCATTCCTGAGTCGATATCCATAGCCAGTCTTGTTGATTATTTGGCTGAGAGGGTTCAGACCTATGCAGAACAGCAGTGGGGACAGAGCATCTCCTTGGTATATGCCACATTTGATGGATACTTATGCAAGTGGCTTGCCATTGGCGTCAAGGGTGGTTTTCCATAGCCTCATCGAGTTTGCAATGAAGTGTCTTAGAGTCCTGTTGATGTTGTACATCTCCAAGCATTCAGTGATCCATGTGTGGCATTGATTCATATGCTTTCTTGTAATCAATCCAGGCAGTGCACAGGTTGGTGTGTCGGGTTCTGTAGTCTTGGGTGACTGTTCTGTCAACCAGGAGTTTGTTTTTGGCTCCTCTGGTTTCTTTGCTGATGCCCTTCTGTGCTTTGCTCATGTATTGATCCATGTGCCCACTTATCTTAGCCGCGATGATGCCTGAAATGAGCTTCCATGTTGTGGAGATGGATGGGACTGTACCCTTTGTGGGATCCTTCAGGATCAGGATTGTACATCATTCGGTAAGCCACAGTACCATCTGCGAGGGCTCCGGTTGAAAGCATTTTTCAAAAGGGCAGGTACTTTCAATGAATACTATCTCAGTGATTGGATTTATTAACTACAATTCTATCCAATCAGAGCTGCTCCAATTAGACAGATTTTTGTGAGTTTGTAAACTCCCAAATCTCACAAGAAAGCAGCTGCAGCACAATGTAGCAAAAGGTCTGAAGCATGTGTTAACCTATTTTTAACAAAAATCTGATTCTGAAGTAAATCAGAGAGCGACAGATGTAATAGATGTAGAGCGCCTTTGCAAAAACTTTGATCTATGCCTGCACACCAAGTCACATGGCAACTATTTCTCTTCATTATAAATGTTTTGGAAGTCATTTTTGGAATAAATTCAAACGATATATTGAAAAGTTGCTGTGATTTGTGACTGTTCTCATGCTCTCAGTTCAGTCCCGATGTAACACTCAAACGGTGTGTCTACAAAGATCATTTGGAATTCAGTGGTGCTCCACTTTAAATGATTGGGGTGTTCCGGGATCTGATTGTACCACTACAGTAAGGACACAGTGGAAGGAGCCATTTTAGTCATATTACTTCCTGGTTCTACAGGTACTCACAGAGGACAAACGCAAAAACAATAATAATAACAATAACGATACGATCCAATTTATATATGAACATGCAGATTTACTTTTGAGCACACATTCTTGCTGAAAGTTTACAAAGTTTATGTTTTGTTTTTAATACATAGAGTACTTACAACCACCATCAGACTTTTTTTTCCAATGGGATTGTTCATAAAAAACAGCAAGTACACTGCTACATAGATGTTCAGATGTTGCTTACTTCATCCTCTTTCATCAGCAAATGTTACCAAAGAGACACTACACCTCAAAATGAAGTAGAAAAAGACATTCACTTGTAAACCTGATTAAATTTCAGGATCAGGATCTATTTTCTTTCTGCCTCTTTAAGTGATTTTGTTGTAACCCTCAAAATTCTCCGCTGTCAGATGCACAAAGAATGTCTGAATGAATTTTGTTTCCATGTCTCTGGTGCATATTTCCACATCTGCAAACATCTGTCCTGGCTGTGTAAGTGTGTGTGAGACGGAGAGGAAGGCAGATGAGACCTGACTGACCACCTGCTCATCCACACACTCACAAAAAACAATCCTGAGATCTGAAAGCGCTGTATAGAGAAAGCCACACACTCACACTGGGACGTCCCACTGTGGGGGGGTCCCTGCACTGTGTGTGTGTCCCCTCACCTGTCAATATGAAGGATATTGATGAGACAGCTCAGCAATAGAGCTCAGGGCCACAGAGACTGCTCTCATTCAGGGACAGAGGGCTGCTCCAGGCTTTTCAGGCACTGCTCACACACAGGAGAGGAAACACTCCAGCCAAAAGCACAGGAAGCCATTATTTAGTTCAGTTAATACTGATTTGGATTACAATTACAGGAGAAGTACCTTTAGATCAGCTGCCTCACTGGCAGAAGCTGAGACAAAAAAAACATGCTATAGGGTCGTCCAAAATTTGATGTCCAAGCAAAACCACTGAATTGCTTCCATAATGTATGGTCTATAAATAATTAAGCAACAGGAAGTGCATATACTGGTGACGTAGAGAGTAAAAATCACAAATGGGTAAATTATCCAATCAGGTAAAGATACCTTAGTCTTAACTACAATTAATTAATTATTATTTCATACTTCACTTTTCCCCCCTTCCTATCAGACTATTACCATTTTTATGCTCATGATATTTGTGTAACTAGCATGTGGTACATTATGTGAGTCTGCATGTCCTCTTTGTGTTATTGTGGGTTTTACATGGGTCTGGTTTCCTCCCACCATCCAAACAGCTGCTGAACTAGACAGTTACAGTATATACTCTGCTCTTGCTGCTTATTACCCTTCTGTTAAAGGCTGAATCAGATTTTATTGTATGATTAACTGGTTGATTCTGATAAAGCTTCTGATTGTATTTGCTGCACAATGACAATAAAGCTGAATTTATAGGTTATGTGTTGTTGTTTTTTTTCATTTTTGGAAGAAAAACAGTTTAATCACCCAATATCATATTGTGATAGTAATTATCTGTGAAAAAGGCGACCTACAGCTTTCATTCAGGCTTTTTAAGATCTCGAGTTAGGGACGCTCCCATTGTCTGTTGGTCCACATGTTTTTTTAACATTGAATAACGGCTATTGATAAAACAGAGAAAGTGTCTATTGCAGCAATAGCTACCTCTGTTTACACTGAGAAACAGCACAAAGCTAAACAAATAATAATATATGAAAAGGGAAGCAAATGAAATGTGAATAAGTAATTAGTATTTTGTTGTGGAGAATTCACTCTGAAGCTGATATTCAAAATTTCAACTTGATCATTTTAAATCAGAGACTGTGCTGTGTAATGAGAACCATTGATTTATTATATTATAGGTGACATTACAGCAGTGCCTTTGGCTCCAGATGCTGCTCATGTCTTTGTGCCAGACAACCATGTTTCTCTCAAACACATCTGAGTTTGAGGTTCAAAAAAGCGGCGGCAGTAGGGAGGCGGTTCGATTCTCACTGTCCCCACAGTTCATACTGTTGTTGTGTCCTTGGGCAAGACACTTAACCCACCTTGCATCCAGTGACTGTAACACTGGTAATTACTGTAGAACAATGTGAGTCGCTTTGGATAAATAAATAAAAAAATAAAAAATAAAATCACACTCACTCGGCCTTTACATCAGGAGTCACACAATGCGCGCTTCACTCTACTCTTCACCTCAATCCTGTGTCCCATCTTTTTCCACAGTATCTTTCTTTCACAAAAGTCTGTACTGGAGTCAAAAGCCCCCAGCTGACCACCGCACAGGAAGTCAGACGGATGCGCCTCCTCATCCGTCTTCAACAATGCTTCCACATGCTGCACCACAAGTCATGCCAGAGCATCTGCCCAAGCCTCTGTGCACCAGCCAATAACCTCCAACCAGGAAGTAACATTTGGCTTCCTTGCTGCTCATTGGTCAGCAGAGTGGAATCCATTCATCAACGCCAGGCCACTGCTCCTCATTCGTCTGGATTAATATCAGAAACAGGCCAAAATGTAAATCCAAAAACAGCCACATGGTTTCAGTTAAAATACTAATGCAAAATAGTCCAACTATTTCATCAATGCACGTACAAGGACATTCCAGTGTGTGTAACACCGGTGCATCAACAGGAGTTGTTTAAACTAAAGGCGTGTGGGAGGATCCACTTCAGACAGCTATTGTTTCAAGTGAGCGTCCTAGTGACAGTGATTCACAAAGTGTGGATTGTGTTCCAAAGGTAGTTCACTTTAGATGTTTTCATGGGTTGCTACCAATTTACAAAATTTACAAAAAGTAAAAAACAAAAAAACTAATTCAAGACAGAAAAAGTCATTAAAGTGCTCTTAAAAAAGGGTTGTGATTCAGTCAGCATTTTGAAATATGTTTTTTTATATATTTTTTCTGAGTCAACTTTGGTTTTATCCAATATAAAAATATAACACACACAAAAAGATTGACTTTATTAACAATATGACATAAAAGGAAAACATCATTTCTTTTTCTTTACATTTCTCTTTTGGAGTGGTGATGTCATAGATTAAAAGTTTATTTTGGAGGCATCAAACAATACTGTACCTGAGAGTGACAACAGAGTGGTATAACGTCAAGAAAGAAAAACCTCATCCTAACATATTGAAATCAAACATGTCCAACTCCCCAGAAGAGGAGGAGATGTGAACGCTCTCCTCTTAAAGAGAGAAAGTCATTTATACTTTTTTATAATTAAGTAAAAAATATATCATAGACAAGTGTTTTTTCTTTTCTTAATAAATTGACAAAAATGTTAAAGCAAAGGCATCTGGAATAGTTTAACCTTCAAGATGACCTGGATGACTGAGAACTTTCACAGATGTTTTAATAAATTAACAACAAAATGTATGTAATATAACATCATTTTAATTCCATGACGTCCCCATGTACACATACTGTTGTAGACTTATGTATTATAGAAATATCTTTGATTTTTAAAATGCTCATTAACTGTTTTTGTACAGAATGTGCTGCTTATGGTGGTATTCACTTATGTCTACCATCTAACGCACCTGAAGCTTACGTGACCAGTCAACCATGTGGTGAACACAACGTATACATGTGAGGACCTGAGGAAGAGTCTAAAAGGATCGAAAAGTTAATGAAGTTGTAATATTTGGAGTCAGTGTGCTAGCTTTTACCTCTCTTTTCTGAATGCTGTAGCCAATAGCTATGCACCTGGTGATGTGCATATTCATTGTCCAATACCTATTGTCTTACTTAGGACGTAAAAAAAGATGTATTTAGTGATCCTAAATGTTCTGTTTCTAGACTGATTGCAAAACTGACCTGAACGGAACCATTCTGGGGAAATGAGGCTAAACATACCTTTACGGACAAACTGATTTCTTGTTACTGGCACAAAAAGAGTAGTCCAATTAAAGACCCTGGTGGAGCTATAGTTAAGTGTGGATGTAAACGTCCAGAGTGCTTCACCTCTGACTGTCCTGAGTCTGGCCTAAGAGTGCACTGTGTGGGTGTACCCCGGTCTGCTGTGTGTGTCTGAACCTCAGAAAGACAGCAGGAATGTGTCAGCTCCATGATGAATGAAGCTGAAGCTGCAGAGCCCTCTGGACAAGCTGCAGCATGGGGCTCACCTGCACCGCGGGGCTCACCTGCCTCCAGGCAAATTGGAAGTGCACCATGAGGTCGGGGTTCCGCCGCCAGTGGCGCTCAGCTTTAACAAGCAGGATGGATGCTGGGGCACTAATGTTTCCTCTGGCATCCAGCATGAGCCTAAAGGAGTGCTGGGAACATGTAACACATTAACTTAGAGCTGTGAGGGTGAGCTCCAGCAGCACAATGTTTTATTTATTTTTTTTATAATTTTATTAAATGCACTTTTGGAAACCAACAACCAGATGCTTACAGGCTACACATGATTATTAGCAACAGACACACTAGACGGATGCTATACTGAACAACATGGACCATCCCCTGCAGTTGCCATGGTTACGGCAATATTAACCAATTGGATAAGATCAACAGTGTTCCACATGTCTATAACTCAATTCTGATTCATTTATGTGTTTAAGATGAGGTGATTGTGTTCCTTCTCCAGCTTTCATCAGCTCATCAGCCAAAGAGAAAGTTGCCATTTACTAATGAGCTTAAGCAACCGTTTGCTTTTAGAAAACTGCATGTTTTTATGTGTTAAGATAATAATAAAAAGTTTACATTTTTTTGTGTTTACTGGTGATTTTGCGCAGCTTTTTCCATTAAGGACTCTCCGTTAAGGTGCTGTCCTTTGATTTGTGTATATAAAATTAAATTGTCCAAGTTTTGAGGGATGAAAATCTGGTCACCCTATAATAATCTCCATTGTGTTAAACTTCCCACAAACACAACATTAACAGGGAACCTCCAAATTCTTAAAAGTATTAAAAATGTATGAACTTTTATGGTGTCAAAATTAGGTCTATGTATTAAATTTGTTTTTCTAGCTCTTACATTTAATTGCAACATAAACTGTAGAAATGTGCGTATTGTAAATGGGTAAATGTATTGTGTACCACTGACAGCAAAAAAACTTTTTACTTAGGTACTTTTTTACTTTTACTTGAGTAAAGAAGACTCTACTACTTTTACCAGAGTCGCATTTAACACAGGTATCTGTACTTCTACTTAAGTACATACTGTGACTAAACTCAAGTGACTAGACTGATGACAAGTCTTCTGTACATACTCTGAGGGCATATTGTAACCATAGCAAACGTGCTTACAGCTTGCACTGTGTAGCTGGGTAACAGCAAAGATAAACGTAGACCCCACATTGACTACTAAAATGCACTTCAGTGTCAGGACTCATTAAGGTGTAAATCTTAAAGCAACCAAGTCACAATATATATATATTCGTGACAGTGTTTGTGGATCTATAATTATTCAAATTCACCGAGTATTTCAAACAGTGTCACTTGTTTAGGCAAAGAAGATTGACTTTCCATAAACATATGTTTTGTCATTTTTTAGCCATTCAACTTTGACTGTTAGCATTTAACTGATGAGTCTTTTAATGAATCACTGACTCAATGTCCACAGCTAATTATAAGTAACTCCGTATGACTCTGTAAATTGTATAATCCTGATGATCTGTAAATTGTATAATCCTGATGTAGCCTGCGCTCCACTGAAAAGCTCAGTTTGTCCAAAGACAAATTTCTGTTTTCACTTGAAACAGACAAATAAAGTTTCTATTCTATTCTTAAAATATTCATTAAGGTCCTGCTTCTAAGCCAACTGAACAGAGTCATAAAGGTCAGCAGAGGCCCCAAACATTGACCTATAAAGTTTGAGACTCTACCTTGAGTCAAAGTTGTCATTGCTTGTAGGTCTCAGTGTAAGTCAGCTGAAGAGGCAGGTACATATTTAACCCTGGTGAAAACACTCTACCTGTGGAGCGAGTGGGCGACAGGGAGAAGGAGTGAGTGGGTGAGCGTGCACGCAGGGGTCACGGTGGGAGGGGTCGCAGGGAGGACAGGCAGAGGTGATGCTGCGTCTTGTCCACAGCACGGCATGGTGGGAAATGTGAGAGGGGTCGGGGGGAAGAGGGAGAGGCGAGAGAGAAGTCAGGCTGTCATCACCAGAGTGGGTTATCTGAGAGGGGCCCGGGGAGAGGGAGGAGAGGGGGTGATGGAGGGGGAAAGAAAAAAAGGTTTTCGTATATTGTAACTTGTATTTACACAAGTCTCCTATTTCTCACATTGTACCTTCTTCAGCAAAACTACACCAGGTTTACCTGTGGCATGGTCTTTTGATCTGGAAATCTGTGTAGACATCATTGACATAATTACGTTTTCTACAAGCAGTGACATCTCAGCTCAGTTTTGGCATTATTTTGTGTAATAAGCCTGCTCAGTTTCATGGTAATGACAAACAATAGTGGCGGTTTAGTGATTTTAGAACTGACTATAAGTTTCAAATCTATTGCTTTTATCAGTTTGTTTTGTGAGACAATGATAAAAACAGTTATTCCTCATTGTCTGTCCACACTAATGAATAACTTAAACAAATTAAAATATATTCAGTACCATACTGTTCTTTGGTGCTGGCTTAAGGCTCATTTTTACGCTACATTAGATATGCATTTGAACAGACGGAGCTTTCTGTATGCATCTTCAGTTCATTTAGTCTGTACTTCTGTACATTTCCCCAAAGCTTATCTAGTCGGACCAAATGTAAGGGTAGGGGTCAGTGATGAGCTCTAGTCAAAAGTTGAAGAGGAAGACAATAATGGAACTTTGGGTCTAGCGATTGTGCAAGAAGTGTAGGACATGACTTCACTGGCATCAGGTTGTCAAAATCCTGCGCAGACTTTCAAAGGTGTTGAAAATGACATTTGTTTATATTGTTGTTTAACATAACGCCAAAGTAAATCTGCAAACATGTGTAATTTAACATGGGTTTATGCTTAAGACTAAAACATTTATAACAATGTTTATAATGTAATTGTGATTTATTATTGTTGGATTAATGTTTGGTAAATGATGATAGAAGGATTAATTAAGTTGTTATAAATACTCACCTAATACCTAATAGTGTGAGTTATTCTACTGAGTGTTACTGAGATATTTTGAAAAAGCATGTGGACATAACCTTAGGTTCTTGCTGCAAAATAAAGACCCTGATTTCTTGGAAACCTAAATAAAACTGCTGAGTGGCCCATTTTCTGTCTTGACTCAGTTTTGACAAAGAATGTATATATTCTGCACTTCTAGGCTTGCATTGCAAGTGGTGATTTTAATGCAGTTTTATTCCGAGGGCCGTCCCGTCTGTCATCAACTGTAACTCACACCACACACAGGAGTAATGGACGTAAGCACACACACACTGGAACACACACCTGGTAACACAGCGAGCGCTGGGTCAGGTGTTACACAGACATGTCAGGAATGTCTCAGCCCACGTCACCTCAAAGTGAGCACATCAAAGGTCACTCAGGGTTGGCGTTACCTGATCCCAAGAGCTATCTGTGTCCACACACGCAGCAGGAGGAGGCACTGTGGCGGGTCAAAAGACTCACATGCACAACCTTTCACACAAATTTTCAGTCTATACAAAAATGAGTCTGGTCTCTGTGGATTTCATTTTAAAGTATGAGTCATCGCATAAGGCTTTCCTCAGTTTAGATTACCAGCTACTACTCCAACCACATTTTTACCAAGTGGAAAAGACTGTGAAGAGAAGGGAATCTTAACCAGTTTCAGAGAGAATTTTTTCAAGTGAATGGCTATGGCTGAAAAAAGGGGCATTTTTTTCAAAACATAAAGACACAAATCCAAATCAAACAAAAACAGTGTTTTTAAAACAACATGATGCTTTACAGACGTATGAACAGAGGAACAGTTAGCTTTTAATAGAGTGATGAGGGTGAAGTGACAGAAAAAGCAGGATATTATAACATAATTAAGATCACATTAGCACTTCATGTAGAAGCTTCAGTTGAAAACATAAAGTTTTTATTGCCATCTTTAGTTTGTGTAATAAAAACTGTTGCCATATCAAGTAAAGTGAAAAAGTTGTATTTCTATGGCTGTTGTGAAGAATTGATCATATGCTTTTTTAGCCCACTCACCCAACATCCTCTCCAGCTGTCACTGTATATCACTGTTTATCATTAGAAGACAGACTGTTGGTCTGTCAACTTTCCCAATGTCCTTGGATTAACTAGGGCTTTTAATCTTTTCTTTCTTTCTTCTAAACCACATTTATATGTACAAATAATAATTCAAGACACATTTTTGGCAGCTGTATTTTGTGCTGTCCACTTGTCACTGGCTCACATTGGCCTTGGTGCCATCGTAATGTCCTCCAAAGCCACATGATGTTACAACTGACCATCCATCAGTAACCGTTTGACCACACATACACCTCTAAGGGCCATTTAAAGAAACACATGCTCTTTACACAACATGGGTCACTGGGCTTCTTGCTCCTATGTTTCTGCGGCGGCCATGATTGAAAACCTTCTTTTTCCATGCCTGGACGGTTTAGTGCAGCGTTGTGTCTGGGACTTGGAACCATTCATTCCTTTAACGACCCCAGGCGACACATGACTGAGGTGTTTCGTCATGTCCTCGTACTGGCCATTTTACAGCTGTCATATTGTGACATTGTGATCTCAGTGTTTTGTCTTTCCTTATTGCAAAACCAGTCTTAAACCTCACTATTTGTCACTATAAACTTGTGGCCTGGCTGATGCAGTGAGGGCAGGGGTCAACATCCAGGTTGGCCACAGTCCATCCTGCTTTTATTGCGTCTTGTGACTGAGCTCTTTTTGTATCACTTGACATGAATAATCCTTTTTAAGGGTAAAAGACAGGTCACAGTAGTGGGCTCCAATAATCCTGATGTCACAATAGTTGAGCTCTAACCAAACACATTCATCTTAAGGTGGAGCATAATGCCAGCATGTATTTGGAAAGGGTGAAGATGCACATTTTAGATTAACAGTCACAAGTGATACGTTAATAAAAGGAAAAGGGATTCCAGACCCTTTTCACTTTGCAAAGTTAATGGGTATGGCTGGCCAGGTCAGGAAACCATCTTGTGCATCTGTTACGGCGCAAAGAAGATACACTCTGATTCAGATACACGCAACATAATCTAACAGTGTAAAGAAAAGACAAATAAACAGTGTGTTTGCAGCAAGAGAGCGAAGCAAACTATTTTTCCTGGCCTCCGCTCGTGCTAATGCTGCATTCACATGGTCTTTGTATTTAACAAAACTATTTAACATTAAACCTGACTTGTTTGTAGTGTTAAATGCTAATAAACTCAGCTAATTAAAAAAATCATTAATGTATTTATAAATATCAATAACTTTCTGACTTGACAAGCAAAAAACAAACAAACACAAACACATTCCTTATACGGCAACTGGACCTTCCAAAAAAACAGGAACATCTGTTACAGTAGATCTGCTTTTTAATTTTTGTAATTTTTGTTTGAGCAAAATAACAATTCAAAATTAAAATGAAATTAAATGGTAAATGGCATGATTTATAAAGCACTTTTTTGTATTTTTCTGGACATTTTAACAAAGAACTTATCATCATGCTTCCATTCACCACATTTACATAACTTTACAGTTACTGGACATCCTGCTCTACCGCCTGAGCCACCGCGACAGCAGCAATTACATGACCCAATTGGACCAGATGTTTACAGGAGTTTAAAAGTGTGGTTATAATAAGACTATGGCAATAATAGGAATTTTTGTAAACATACTGTACATGACATCATTCAATTCTCTGTACACTCCGCTTACAGTACCAGTCGCAAGTAGTGAAGATGTCTATTAGGACCCCCATTAGCCATTATCTTGACTTATCTTGGGGTCCTTATAATAAAAACAAAATATATAATACATGGAAAATAAAATAAAGACTTTTACTATGAATATGAGTTCTTTATCTTAATTTAACATTACATATTATAATATTTAAACAGAATTTGTTAAAGAACATTAGTTAATAATGAAATATCCTGTAGTAGTTTCTTTAATTATGTGTGTCGATTGAAAGCAAATATATTGTTCTATAACTGCATGTTCTATATTTTTATTCATTGGTTTATTTGGCAGAGACAATGTTAATTTATCAACATTTCTGTAAATTTACCAGAGTTTGCAAAATGGCTATTTTTCATCTGCTGTCCCTGAACAGATGTTAAAATGTCACCCTAAAATAAAATACATCAAACATTAAAAATGTATTTCTGTTATAATCCTTATAAATGTTCAATTTATAAAATATAAAATACGTCGAACTATTGATTCTCAAATGATAATGGCCTATTTTGCAAAATAAATAAATAAATAATATTGTATTCAGTCTGTGAAAGAACAGTTAAATGAAAGCTTGTCTTCGGGGTTCAATTAAGCTCAAATGTATGCAAATACACATTAGTACAAGCAACAGATTCACAGCACAAACGCTGCAATTGACAAATGCAACATCACACTGCAAATTCATAAAACCTCCACATCAACTTCACAACATGTGTGCAGCAACTCAAAACTCTTGTGCAAATGGCCAACAGCAGCATCAATTCCACAACACATATGCTGCATTTCAAAATGACAACGCAGCACCAATAAATGTAGAAAAACACTGCATTCAGTTTACAACCCATGCCTGACAAACTTATAAAACAGGCAGCTTTGAGAAGAAGCGCTGCATTGAGAGGAATCTTTGCAAATACAAAACGCACTACTTTGAGAAGAAGAGCTGCATTTTCACTAAACACTGAGCAGAAAGTATAGTGGTTTAGGTGTTGTTTTTTTTGAGCTGGTTTGAGTCCCGATCATTCCTTCCATTCATTCTTTCCTTTTTACTATTGCCTAATTATTATTTCTGATTTCCCTGAAATAAGTAACAATCACAATTGTCAATCAACTCAGAACGTGGAGTAAAGGGGCCCCTATAGGTGAGGTTATCTTCAAGAGGATTCTCAAGCTGGTTCTCAAGAGGTTATCTGCAAAAGGGATTTGAGCAGACGAAGGCAGTAGTTGAGAAGTATATTGACACTGCTGCAGTATTTAACATAAGAAAGTGTTTTTCAGATGGGTGAGTATTTACATGGACATTGGTTGCTTATGTGCTCTTAAAATGTCTAAAATCTGTGCAAGAGCACCGAGTACCCTGAAACTTTAATGTATAGAGAAACCATTAACTGGAAGAATATGAATTTTGAAATTAATATGAATTTAAGCTGAATATGAACTCTACTTCTTTGTTGAATTTTTCTTGTTTATTATATTGTATGGTCTAAGCCCCTTTCTAAAGATTTTATTGCATACAACACAATTTGAATTATTGTTTTAAAGGTTAGGGTTACACTTTGTCAAATAGGGATGGTTCCTCTCTAAACTTATCAAGGACCAAGTGTCATATTTTTATCTCCAATTGCCTTTGTAGGAGCCACTAATGTTAATACACCTCCACAATTTGACTTTCATTTTAATTTGATCATTTATTCATTTTCTATTTTCCAACTAATCTGGTGTACTGCCAGTGGAACATATCACAAATGTAAAATAACAGTAAAGTACTGACCAAAGTCTACAGCAGTACTGTAAAAATGAACGGTAAATGAATGTGAATATAACAGTTGTACTGTATTCCAGCAAAAAAATAAAATACTGTTAAAATGATAATAGTAGCATTACTGTGAAAAAACAGTACATTGCTGGCAACTCTGCTGCCAGTAATCTACTGTTAATTTACAATAAAATCTTTTACAGTGGGCCATTTGCATGTGAGTCTTGATTTGCCTGTTGCGGACTTGATGCGGAGGTTTTATAAATTTGCAGTGCGATGTTGCATTTGTCAATTGCAGTGTTTGTGCTGTGAAACTGTTGCTTGTACTAAAGTGTATTTGCATGCGTTGAGCTTTCTCAGCCACCGTACTTAACACACTTACCCTTAGGTATTTGGAACAAAACCATATTTCTGAGAAAGCAAACAAGTGCAAAGTACACTTTGTGTTTCACCAATGGCCAACCTAATGTTTGATGCATACAGTTAGGTAAGAGATGTAAAGATGTTTTTGCAGTATATTTAATGCAAGAAAGTACATAGAGTACATAGTAGTCTGCAGAGTGAGAGAGGGTTTTTTATGGATATGGAGGAGTGCGTGAGAACACGGCACAGGCAGAAGTCTCAGGACCAAGGTCAGGAAGAGCATCTGCAACATAAGTTACACACAGTTGGGTCCGCTCTGAGCTACAAAATAGTTACACAGGAGTTTTGTGGTTTCAAGCAAGTGTGCTAGTGTGCTAACCTGTCCATCCAGCCCGGACAGCACCATCCCAAAGAGTAAAAAAGTTGGCTGTGTATGTGTAGTTTCATTCGTGATGAGGTGTGGTGACGGGTAAGGTCACATTAATCATCCTATCAGAAAGGGTTGGACTTTGCACCAGCAGCAGGTCCTTGGTAAACAGTCCAGTTTGGTTAAGTATTATTAGTCCATTACTGATTGATTCAATGTCAGACATGTTTGTTCATTAAATATTGTTTTGTCCATTGTCATTTGGAGTTGCAGTGTGATGGATGTGCCCTTGCTTTCGCCCCAGTGTTGAGGACAGCTGATGCACTTTGGCTGTTTCAGCTTCACACATACACTCACGGGGCGCTGAAAGAACATGCCACAATAGCTTGTTTATCTCGAGCTAACACAACATGCAGAGGACACAGGGTCAGAGGGTATCAAGAGGTGAGGGGAAAGAGATTTTGGTCTTAAAGGTCCATGCACTTAGTCGTTTTTTAAATGTATTTTTCTTGATCAAACCAGACATTAGAACAACATCTTCAGACAACAATTGAGCAGTTTTTATAAAGCATTTCTGCAAGTGTGTAAAGTAAAGTTGCTCTTGAATATGTTTGCCCCTGGCTTTTCTCAGGATCAGACAGACATTAATGTGTGCCCTGATAACCTCTTGCCCCCTGCACTCCTGTCGGCCTCTGACATCTCAGATATGTGGCAAACCGCAACCTCTTTTAGTTCATGATCATTTATTTTAGCGGTGTTTCATTTTGGTGCAAAAATGACAACGTACAATACGAGTGGAATCAGCTACTATTGTGATGCTATAGCAAATGATGTAGTATTTTGTGTTATGATAATACTCTGTTTAGGTGTTTTGTGAAGTTGAAGAATTCCAGACATCTTCTTGACAATTCAGAGGGGTTTGGACTTGATTATTTTGCTCATACAGACTTCTACTGGTACAAAAGGGGAAAAACACTGATCAAATTTTCTGGTGAGAATTTTATACAGAGCCTTTTCCTTTTTTTTAGGTCAGGAAAGTCAGCCAGCAGCAGCATTACCTGTGCCCCTTCATCGGTGTAAAGTGTTGCACACTGCTCTGTGAGCAGACGTATGGAGCGACTGCAGCAGGTCACTAGGGTCACTGTGGGGTCGACTATGGGTGAAAATTGGAACAATTTTGTTTACACACTAATGTCACAGTCATGTACATAGTCATGTACATACTGACATAGTTAATAAAAGTTTGTTGTTTTCTTGCTAATGTTGAAGTTGGCCTATGCAAATCTGGACTTATATGTCTGTCATGTCGAGTAAACCTTAGATAGTTTTTTTTACCTGAAGCCCTGCAGCAAGACACATTTAAAAGCTGTTCTTTATATTACAGTAACTACAATCTACGCCCTAATTAGACTGTAACTGTAACCCTGTAACATGTGTTGTCCCGTGATCATGTCATACAGTAGTGCAGTATAGTGTTCAATCATTCACAGTAAAGGCCTTAATGGGTGGCTCGGGGGCCCGGGCCCCTGGCAAGGGTCGGGGGTGTGGTGGCCACTCAGCAGGACGACCGAGAGCGGAGGAGGACAGCTGAACTCTGACTGACCCCAGAAGACACACACACAGTCAAACACACCTACACACACACAGCTCTGTTTACTGAGGTCACTACTCAGCTGTGTCCTGTTCACACAGGCTCAAAGAATCATGTTACATTATTGTATCATTATTAATAGTATTGTAAGTATACTATGTAAACTGAATAAAGTGCAGGTTGTATTGTATGCACTGTTTGTTCTCTCATTTACATAGAAAGGGATGGAGTGAAAAGAGAAGAATTCCATCCATAAATAAAAATGTTACAGCTTCTTTAGTCAAACCTTTCAGCAGCTGAGAGTGTAAGAGTGGGTCCTATGGCTTGTAGATTTGGCTGGGAGGCTATGAAAACAGAGACAATGAGATCCAGAATGTTTTTGTGGTGTATTTATTAAATATGCCACTATCACAGCAATCGGACTGAACAGTGAAACCCGGGACATAATTGGACACATGGTAAAATGAGTAACGTAGCATATTATAGCAGTCAACAAAAATGACAGTTATCAAACCCTGCCTCCCTCTCTATCCGGGCCACAGGTGAGCACAAGTCTTTTAACACCTCAGCACAACACTTACAAACCGAAGTATTCCCCCAGCATCAAGAAGGAAATACAGATAAAGGAACATATGTCGTTATTAAGACTGCATTATAGCTTCTTCTGGTGCTTTGTAATATTCAGATTGAACAAAATAATACAAAGTCGAATCACTATAGAGACGATGCTACAGATACTGCACTTTAAGTAACCTGAACAGAGCCCATGATAACTTAGTTTAGTTTCCAGTTTATATCATTTTTTATTCTGCAACAGTTTGACGAATAAGAGATTTTCACAACCAGGAGCCAGGCCTGTGCTGAACTTGAGATGAGTTATGGAGAACTCGAACTCTGAGGTCAGAGCCAGTGAGGTCACACCGAAGGAATCTCTCTGTGTTTTTCCTGTGCGCTCATTTATCTTGCTACACATTACTCTTTCTGCACTCACTTCTTTCAACAGACCCCCTTCTCTGCGCGTTCATTTTAATCCCATCTTTGATCCAATATTTTCATTAACTCTTTCATTTTTACATGTAGTAGCCTTATTGTTGACATGCTCACTGTCTTACCTGTGTGTTTACAGATTGAAGTGACAGGCAGACCCCTCCACAGGAATAGATACAGCGAAAGAAACATGGCCGACAACTGTCAGCAGCAGGAGACATGGGGAACAGGAGATGCACATAAATCTCTGCTCCGTTTGTTAACCACAGTTATGATGGATGCCCTCAGCACAATTACACCATGTGGAAGTGTTCATTTTTTGACGGGTTTCAGCTCTTCCTGGTGTAACGTGTGACTTTGAACAGTTAAAAGTGTGCTGCCTCCAAACTTTCACAAGTGGCTTTGTAAAGTGTAGTGTGTATATATCATCAAGACTGGCTGCTTGATGGGGCCAGTGAGAACACACTTTTATAGCACCCAACAAGGCTTCTACAAACTATCGTCAGTGACATTGTGTCCCTCATTTACACAAGCACCAGAACTGATCACTCCCCAGAACACACTCCTCACTGTGGCCAGTGCCTGAACCAAAATATGGGACATTTCTCAGCAGCTGATACTGAGGACATTGTTTTGAAGGATTTGTAATTGACCTTGTGTACAGCATAGTTCTCTGTGTCATTGCTCTTGTCTGCTTCTCCAAACTGGATGTGTGCTGACAACTATCTACTGTAAAAAAAAAAAAGATTTGCTAATGTTTTAACAAAATCACTTTAATGAACAGAACAAAAGTATGAGTTTGAAAGAAGCTAGTCTTCATCAACACATTATTCTGTCAGTTTTAGACTTTAGACAGAACTGTGACCCTCCAATGTAACTGGACTGGTCATAGAGGCCTGCTCGGTGGAGGTGTGACCCCAGGTCAGGAGGTGTGAGTGTGACGGCTCGATGAGTGAACCTGCCACCTCCGCACTCGGTTTGGGCCAGAGCCGGAGCAGCGGTGACAAAGATGAGGAGGAGGAGTGTGTTTACGTGTTTAGATATCCCACAGGCTCCCTGAAGGTGAAGGGGTCACACAGCCACCAGGAAAGCCATGCCACATTCCTCACTGTAGGTCCTCGTGTGCACGAGGGTGTGCACGAGGGTCACCCAGGGGCCAACCATCCAGGGTCCATTCACATGCGTTGGCCTCTCCGCAGGTTTGTGTGTGAGGTGCTTTGATCCGTGGAAAAGAAAACAAGCTCTTTTTCCACCACATGCTGCAAAGCCTTGTGTCGAGAGCACAGGGCCTTAAAGGACAGTTTTACATGCACTGAGCTTTTTTTTCATATTAAAGGCTGTCCTTCTGCTGTCAACATCTCACACTAAAATATTATTACAGCAAAGCTCCACAACTGTAAAGCCCGCTGGAAGTAGAGTTACCCTAAAACAATGACCTTTAATGAGTCCTTATTGCTCCTTTTTATCTCATTTAATCAAAAATGTTAATAAATTGAATGAAAATGAAAATGAATGAAAAGGCATTTTAATTGGAATGTATTTAAAAGTCACAAATACTATAATTATGGGTAGAAATAAATATGAGGACAGATTTAGGGCTTAATCAAAATTCATGTCACATAACGTTATGCAGGGGCCACAGGCCAATGTTTCTTTGTGCCGGTCCCAAGCCTGGATTAATGAAGAGGGTTTCATCAGTAAGGACATCTGGTGTAAAACCTAGGCCAAACTAACCACTGGAGGATTCGCTCTGATGACTCCTGAAAGGAACAGCCAAAAGTGCCTGTTTAAACCATATTGTAAAAGAAATGATCCGTGAAAAAAACAAGACTATTAGATTAAATCGAGACTTTTATCAAGGATTTTTTTTTTTTACATGTTTCCGTTTTCTTTCCACATCCAATTTCAGGACACTCCCTTTGGCTGTTGTTCTGCTCGGACTGTAAACATTTAAACAATAGTTCTGCTCTGTCTGTGTACGATGACACTGCAAAAGAGAAAAACATAAATAGAGAAATGGGAAGCAGGCCCTAATGCAACAACTGCGATGTCTCCAAAAAAAAGACAAATTTATTCTCTTTATGCTCTCTTTAGCATAAAGCAAGAGTATCTTTACAGTTTTTAATGATATTTAATGAAATAATTGAATGCTAAAATGTATATTTTGCATATTACAACATATTAGCCAATACTCAAACTAAATAAACATTTCTAAAATATGAATAAGAACCCAAATGCAGCACTTTATTCCATAAGAATCTTTAATTGAGGTAGAGCAAACACAGACGTGATTTGTAGTGTTGTAAGGCAGCAGAACTGATAAAACTCAGTCAGTCTGCTCTCATTTACCAAAACCACACATTATTATATAAAAATACATGTGCAGTCATTTCTTCAAATACACATGGTTAGTGGTCACAGCATCATTAGGGAAGCATTAACCCTTTCAATAATTTAGTCTCTGTGGGGGTGGAGCTTCCTCCAATCTCCAGCTCTTGCCTCAAATCAACCCTGAGTCTAGATCTACTTTTCATACACAGCAGGAAATAAGACAAGAAATATAATATTCTGTGCTCCATCCATAATGTTACTCTGTAGTCACTTAGTGCAAAGGCCAGAGCAAAATCACAAGAAACATTCAAAAATGAAAGAGAACAAGACATTGTGCCATGAGGCTCCCTGTAGTTCTGGACATAAGGCTTTAGGCTGGACTCACACTCCAGACTTTACATTCAAATGATTGTGGATCCTCGAGTGTCTTCCTGGAGTTCTCCTCAGATTCCAGTGTGACACAGTTTTGCAGAAAAAAAACCCTGATTCTCAGACTCTCTCAGACATCACGGACAGAAGTGCATCTCAACAACATCAAGAGGGAATGACTTACATTATATCCAGTGTTAGGACTTAGGCAGGAGGCAGGACATATGTGCAGAAATACAGAATATTTACGAATCTGTGGCAGCTTTGTCCCTGAGCCAGAAGAGATGGGTCTCAATAGAGGATGTGCATGTTACGTGAAAGTCTTGTGTTACTTGTGTTTTTGAAAAATGAAAATAAATCAGCGATTCTCAAAACTTTTCAGACCACCTCATGAAATATAGGCACTCTTTTAAATAACTCAAACCCTTTTAAATACTGCAACGATTTTGATTATAATAATTTATGTTACTGATTATACTACATATATTCAGACGTTTGAACACGGGGCATATTTCTGTATGAATGTTATTTATCATTTACTGTTGTCCTCAGAAAAAAACAATGTACTTGATTGCCACTCTTTGGGGCATTGTAATAAAAATAATAGTTTTAGGGGTGTAAGGGCAAAGTCAGAGTTCTACCAGGGGCCTGGGGTCAGAGGTTAAAATCAGAATTCTGTCCTACCCTATGAGGTAAGATTAACAAAACCCCATGCATCTGTGACAGTGCACAGAATGAATAGATTATTTTATTTCTCTAAGCATTAAAAGTTCTTCATATATATTAAACTTTCACATTTCTGATCTTCAGAAAGTTTGTGTTGTGCAGTTGATTAACTCCAAGATTTAGAGCTGAATGATCTTAGATGGCTCTGGAGATGGCACCACTGCAGGTCAGACCAAGTAGAGATAAAAGAAATGACCCTTTCTTTTAAATTATTAAAAAGCATTTTTTTTTTCATTACAAAAGTAGTCTGTGGCTCTATCACCAGCATTTAAATCTAAAACTAAACCAGGACTGACCTCATCACTCACTTTACTGAGTGAAGTAAAGGTCCAAACATAAAATTATTAATGCCCCGATCTCTGATTTAAAACCTTGGGTAAAGCCACAGTTGCACCAAGGGTACTTGTGCCACAGCTTGAGAACCACTGAAATAAATCCTATTTGTACCATATTGAATGAGTGGAGTAGATGTGGAATTGTGGAATATGTTGTGCACATACAGCAGCTGCCATAGGCCCGACTTATTGTAGTTCTGCTAGAGTTCTCTTGTAGATGTATCCGGTCCAGAAGTCTTCAGTCTCAGCAGTTCCACAGTCAAACTCCAGTCTGTTCTGGCAAGTCTACTTCCGTGTTACGTCTCGGAGTTCGGGGACGCGCCCGGAGACGTGGAGGCGGAGGAGTGGTCCGAGTTGGTGTCGTCCAGGTCTTTGCTGAGTCCGGTTCCGGAAGAGCGCGCGGACGCACCTTCGCGCTCGCGCTTCTTCTGCTTCATACGACGGTTCTGGAACCAGATCTTCACCTGTGTCTCGTTGAGCTCCAGTGTGGCGGCGATCTCCACGCGGCGAGCGCGCGTCAGGTACTTGCTGAAGTGGAACTCCTTTTCGAGCTCCGTCAGCTGGCGCGTGCTGAAGTTGGTCCGGATGACGTTCTGCGAGCCCACGATCCCGAAGTCCGCCGCTTTCACTAAAAACACACAGAACCAAACAATTATTAATGTTATTTTTATTTTATTTTATGTTTTAATATAAAATAACCTATAACAGTTTATTGTAATTATGACATTTTTACCAAAACAAAACTGTCATGGCACAAAAATAAAACAATACATGGCCTATACAGGCTTCTTATTATAAGAAGGGAAGTACAGAGGGCTGGAGAGCTGTTTGTAATGGGCCTGACTAGACCGGGGCAGGCCCCGAGCCTCAGTCCGGGCCCAGCTGCCTGTTATCAGCCTGGTTCTGTTGAGCCACAGCTGAATCCACATAAAGGCCTCATATCTGACTAAGAACTGACCTGATCGGACTGTCAAGAAACTTCTATTCATAAAACGAATTGTTTAAATACTTAATTGAAACTATTTATTTAATTGAAATGTTGGCACCTAAAAATAAAAAAAATATATAATATATGTTTATTGTCATAAATATATATAGACAATAACCACTGTCCTGATCTGTGAAAAAGAGCCTCTTTATTTTCGTGTTTTCTTTTGGCTCTGGCTCCAGGAGCTGAACACAGTGAGTGATAAAGACGAAGAGAGAACAAAAAACAATATGACGAAATATTTGTTAATACTAGGCTATAGGTTGTTTGGGTATTATTATTATTATTATTATTATTATTATTATTATTATTATTATTATTATTATTATTATTACTATTATATGAAACCATGTTCCGGATGGTGTTTGCTGCAGGCGACACACTGTTTTGACAGAAGATAAATGACTCTAGACCGTGTTTGTGTGAATGAGACTGAGGTCGGACCTGTTTTGGGTGGGTTCCTCTTCACCTTCATCCAGTCAAAAGTCTGGCCCTGGGCCTGCTCCTCCTCGGCCCGGTCTCGGTCCTGGTTCTGGGGCAGCTCTCCGTAGGCTCCGGGCTGCAGGCCTAGGTATCCAGACAGAGGCTGCTGCTGCGGGTACTGTCCCGGCGGAGGCCCGCAGTAGGCCCCTGCCAGGGCCCCGTAGCTGGGACCCGCGCTGGGAGCCGTGCAGGGGAAGGGCTGCTGGTAGAACGATCCCACAGGCTCCTCCAGGAAGTACTGCGAGTTCACGTAGTCAGTGCTTGCGGCGCACGGGCCGTATCCGGACACGGGGCCGCTGTAGGAGAGGAGCCCACTCTGCCCGCTCTGTGGCGGGGCCGCGCTCTGCTGGGCGTGCGTGCTGTGCTGCGGGTGCCCGTGGTGATAGCCGTGGTTCTGCTGGTGATGCTCTTGCGGGAGGTGCGTGGAAAGCGGCTGTTCCTGGTACAGCCGCGCGTCCCCGCTGTAGGGCGCGCTACTGCTGTCTCCTCGCGCTGCAGCGGATTGCGGCGAGGTGAAGGGGCCTGGAGCCAGAGCAAAGCCCTGCTCCTGCTGCTGGTGCACGTGCTGGTGGTGGTACGAGTACTCTACGAACGAGTTCATGTTGGATGTGTCCATGCACGCGCGCGAAGAGAAGGGAATAAAAGGGGTAAAATTAAATCCAAAAACAGCTCTAAATGAGTCCAAAACATGTAAATCTATCGCTGAGGTTAATAAACCCTTCAGGAGCAGCTCCAGAGCAGTCAGTCCCTGAGCAGGTCTGCACTGATCCTTCAGGATGTGTGCGTGCGTGTGTGGGTGTGCGTAACAAGGCCACGGTGTCAATGACTCAACCTGTCTGCTCCCTCTGACAGAGGAAACACCGCGAAAGCTCAGGCGTGTCACCTCTGCCTCAGTCACAGTTTTGTCCCATCAGTTCTCTGTGTTCCTCTGGTCCTGCTCTGTGTAGTCCGGGTCTCTCTGGTCCCTTTGGTCACTGAAGACCCGGTCTGTGTGTTCTCTCTGGTCCTGTTCTCGGCTCTGGTCTCAGTGCTTTTCTTACCTCTGGCTCAGGTCACGTGGCTCGTCAGGTCGCCTATAGTGACCAGGAGTCTGAGTCGGTCTGTGTGGTGTAAGAGGGGGGTTTCCTATAGGGACACCGTTTGTGCGCGTGCATTACTATTAGCGCACGCGCCTCATCCATCACGGGCCGTGACATTAGCACGACAAAGAGACTTCAATCAAACGGGGCCATCAATCTGATCCGGGCAGGACTCTGTCAGGACCCGGAGAGAAGCCCAGAAAAGAGCGGCCTGCTGCTCTGCGTCCTGCACCAGCGGACCCGAGCACAAAGAGCCGCTCAGCCCTCATCTGCTGCGGAGAGAGGCTGCACACAACACCTCTCTGCGCTGCAGCAAAGATCTGCGTGTTTAGTTATTTCTGGAATTAAGCCTAAATGTGCAGCACAGTTTGTCCGTAAAGTCTTGACTCAACAAGGCTCCCAGAAACCCACCATGGTTACTTTGAATTTATTATATCACATGTCAACAGCTACATTTGGCTTTACAGAGCAGTACTGTCATGTTTGTCATATTGACAAATATTCTCTTTGTATCACACAATATTTTAATTCCTTTTACTGATGCCTCAGAATCAACCACAGTGAAAGCAGCTGATCATAATGTGCTTTACCCTTTTTATGATACACTGTAGAAATAAAACACAAAATACAAAGATCCTAACAAAGCCCAAACTGAAGAAACAATAATATTACATTCAGCATTCATTCAGATTTTTATATCTACACTCATTTTGCACAAAATATTTTCTTTGAAAAGAAACTCAATTATATGCACAGGTTTTTTCTTTTTTTTTTTTTTTTTACCACATCCAAGTTTCTGATTATTGCATAAATAAAATTAGAATTTAAAAGTTCATTGACCTTTGTTTTCACCATTATATGTTGACCAAAATGTATCATCATAACATTATTCAATATTGGTCACTTTGAAATACTGTTCTATAGTTCTTCACTTGATTTGGATTAAGAGCATCAGTTCAGGTTGTGAATGCTCGACCAAATGTAGCATTAGCACAACAAATAAATTTGTGACGAAATAAACAAAAGGCTGAAATAAATACAATTGTTCCTCTGACAGACTGTAACTGTCAACTTTCAACTAAAATACATCTTACACTGTAAGCCAAAGAAATAAAATTGTTGTTTTTATTTTGTATTTTGTTATGTTCAAAGGCAGATCGTTTATACAGAGTTTGGGAGCAGCAACAGCAAAGGCACCATCTCCGCAAAGTTTTCATTTAGTTTTTGGACAAGCAAGCAAGAATTGTACTTCTGACTATTTGCCATTCAGACACTTGTACTTAAATAAAATAATAAAAAAAATTTATCCTAAGCATAGCTAGCTGTAGCGTTTCAGAGACGAGGGGTTGATTCCAAAGTAAAGTGCATTGCATTGTCTCTCAGCTTTTATCAGACTAAGCTGCCACAGTGACATTTGAGTCTGTCACTTCCTGTGATGCACCAACCCAGACTGTGACATGGTGCACTGAGTGATTATATAAGGTTATTCACATCAAACATGAATATGGACAGCCCCCGTGCTTTAGGGGAAGAAATAAGCAGGAGTACTGCAAGAAATCCTCCAATAAGAGCCAAGAAACAGTATCAGTGACTTGCTGTTAAAAGTAAAACAAAATATATAATCATTCTATATAGAATATAGAATGATAACAGGGTTCTTAACGTCATATCAAATTGTCTCTAAAATATGTGATAAAACTTCCATCAATATCAGTTTAACTGCTTTCATTTTATTTTATTTTTTTCAATCGGAAGGTGTTGCTGTATCTTGATCTCTTGTTGACATAGAATTAATGATAAAAATACATATATATATATATATATATATATATATATATATATATATATATATATATATATATATATATATAAACAGATTTTTTAAACAGGTACGCCACATTAAACAGGCCTGTAAAATGTATAAATGTGCATGTACTGTATTTATGGAATATTTTTCTGCAGAAGATACTTTTTTATATATATGTTTTACACCTTATATCAAAAAGAAAGAAAATCCCAAAATATAAAACAACTTAGAATTTGATTAATTAAAGTTTTCCAATTATTTCTGTTTCTTGTTGTCTAATATAATATATGTGCATATTGTATTACATCAAATTAGATGTAGGCTACTATATTATTTTAAATTATATTGTATTATGATTCAAATGATTATACTAGATCATATTGAAATATACATTGCAGTTTGGTTCTAGTAGTATATGATATGACATTGAGAATATTATATTACTATTTATATGATACCAGGAAGCACTCTAAGAGGGGTGGATTCAGTGGAATTCTTCCTCCCACCCCTTTTCAGTTGAGTGCAATCAAGTAATGCTGATAGAATGAATTCATATTGTTTCTTTGTACTTTAGATTTTTACTTTATTGCAAAATAAACAAACTGAACAATGCTTAACCTCAACAACCTCAATAGAAGGTCCTGAGATTCTAATGGCAAAGTCCTTGGTTTTATGTCCCATCCATTGCCCCAACCTACAAAATGAACAGGCCATAGAAAAACAAAGCATACTTGATAACACACACTGCAATCATCTTTGTGTAGCATAACGATTGATCATGTGACCTTCTTCTGTAGAAGTATTGCTTGCTTGGTTCCTATTATGTAACTTTCCAACTGATGATGGTGTTGAGATGAACATCAAAACATTTTGACCTTTATTGTCTTTCAGTCCAGTAATTTTAATAAATAATTACAAATGTGTGTACCTGGATTTTTGAAAATTTATCTACACAGATTAAAACAGGGTTTAGCAGGAAAGACTCAGTTGAAACAATGATTGTCAGAGAGTTCCCAAACAAAGCGTATTGAGTTGACCTTATCTCCTCTCTCCGCTGTTGGGGCAGAAACCTTCAGCTGGGATCGATGGTTTGCAGCGCGTCACCAACAGACCATCCCTGGGACTTTGAGAGAATCGTTTTCTCTTCAACAATTGGATTGTGGCTCCATGGATTTCTGATGGCTGAATGAGCCGCTGCGGTGTGTGTGTTTGCTAATTGAATGAATGAGCTGATCTGTTATAGAAATGAGGTTAGGCCAGACATGAGGCCTTCTGCTTGCTAACACCCTGTCCCGGCCCTCAGAACAGGAAGCCAGTGTCGCTGTGACAACTGCACAATGTAGTGTCTGAGACCGGGAAACAATGGACAACTACTGTGCTTCTTTTAAAAGGGACAAATCTTTGTTTGAGAGCAGACATGGGAAGTAGAATGTGTATTGTTTAGAACACAAATATCTGTACGTTTAACTTTACAGCTGGTCACTACCTGATTTGTTTGGTAGCTACTCTCTTGGACCTAAAACATAAATATTGTAAAAACTTGAAATATGTGAAAACTTGGGCGATAGCAACCAGCGAGCATGACAACATTTTTTTTAATGCACTGTTTATCAAAGAAACATTCTAACCGGCTTTAGCAATGAGACTATATGTGACCAAACAACCACAACCTAGATTTACAATGAAGCCTGCAAGTCTAACATCAGTCTAATGGTTAGAACATTTTTTCTGCACATTAGTGAAGCAGCACAATTGTTAGAACGAGATAGCAGCTAACTCTCCCAATACAAGTATGGCAACTAATATGTAGCATTTTAATAGATTATTGCGCTATTATTAGGTAAACTGGCCATTGCAATTAGTCAAGAAATAATTCACATCGAGATTGCAGGCTATAGTCTACTCTTGTTTTGTAACTTCAACTGGCTCCATCTTTTCACTATTCAAGCTTTAATGCAGGATATAAAAAGACTTCATTAGTGAATGTAAGCATGCTTCCAAACACACTCAAAACGTTCACACTTTGTCTGACTTTACATGAACGTGTAAATGTTAAACCTGACTCTTCTGTAGCGTTAAATGCTAATATACCAGGTTGATTTGCTCAGTAATCATCCTGTTTTTAATAAATATCAACGGTAACAGTTAGTTTTGAGTTAAAAACACATAAAACATAAAGAACAACACATTCATTAGCTACTCTGCAACTGCGCTGTCCAAAAGTTCAAGAACACATCACAAGCTACAGTAGACAGCTTTTTCTTCTAAACCGTTTACGCCAGTGGCAGCGTGACCATATATACAGTTTGTGTCTTTGCTCTAAAAATGAGTGAGTATGTCTCTAAACATTGTTCTTGTTTCTCTGTTTATGTGTTAGTTTGTGCTGCTGACCAGCTCAGGCACATTTTCAGTGCACCGAATTGATCCTCATCGGCCAAAGTTGTATACATGCAGCAGTAATCCAACAGCGAACCACATTATCCAGGTTTGTTAGTTTGATTTAGATCAATTCAAATGACTGCTCTTCCAATCGGAGTAAAGTCTTTACAGCAGTTTATAACTCCGGTTATGACGGGAGTATGGCAATCGTTTTAGTTTCTTTACCTGCAAGAAAACTGACAGATTAAACTTAAAAAGAGTGAGATAATAATACCAAGAAGTAGTAGTTCTTGGTGCATGGAGTCCTGTGTATCATCCAATATATCCAGTCGAATTTGATACATCAGATAGAATGTACCATTCAAATAAGCAAATTGTGTCCAATTCTTTAATTCTTCCCTGGTACCTCTGGAACAATAGGAACTCTGATTAACCAGAATATTATATATATATATATATATATATATATATATATATATATATATATATATATATATATATATATATATATATATATATATATCGAGTGATTTAAAAATGTTAGAATGGTGACTTGTGACTGCATCAACACAATAGTATGGACGCAGTCTTACGGTTATGATTAGAGATGTTTGAATGTGTTATAGAGGTTGTAGGTACTTTTTGAGTTATCAGTACCAGTTAAAAATGTTAACTTGCCACTGTGTTTTAGCCATTGGGCCTTCATCAACTCAAGGTAAAAAGAACAGGATAGATCTTTTACATTATCTAACTTCAACAAGCAGATTTAATAATTTATATATAATCAAATAGACAGGCATATGATAGCTTTACATTTAAGGACTTCACTAAAAGGAGCTGAAATACAGTTATTTTGTGCCTTTTGGAATTTAGCTTTTGTTTTTTTAGTATCTTTCTTCAAAATGTGTTGCAGCATCCATGATTGGCTTTATAAAAGTCAAATGGAAACAGACAGACTGCATGTGTGCGCCGTCAGTGAGTGGGTAGAGAACATGAGCAACTGCTGTCATGACGTTACAGCTTGAGTGTTCTCGATCTGACATTGTCTCTCCCTCTTCATTACTCATTATCCCCATTCAGACTCCCTCCTCCAGCTTTCCATCCATTTTGACTGCAGACTCTGAGTGATGATCCTGACAGAAGATGCACTGCCGTCTCACTGTCCTGGGTTGAGCCCCTCCTGCCCCAGGACGAAGGGAGTGGGCGGCTACAAGAGAGGAGCCTAATGAACGCCGGCACAGAGAATGGAGCGAGTGGGCAGAAAGTCAGTAGGAAACAGAGTGGGACAAGCCGGTGATTAAAAGGACGCCCACGTTGTCGTATGAGGTCTGCAACGTCACAGAGGTCGAAGGTCAGGCATCCAAAGAGTCATTAAGTTGTTAAAATCATGTTTATAGGTGATTGTAATGTTTGTCGGAGGGTTACTTTATGTTTAGAGGTTTCAAATGTCAAAAGTTATCGGTGTATGTTCTGGTTATCTTCCCTCTGTGTGTCTTCTGATATTATATCACTGTGTCAATACTTGTTTTCCTTCGCAGCAGAAGCCTTGTTGCAGCCACATTCCCAAGCACTCCTAGTCTGGACCGCTTACGTCATAATGATTTTCTCTCTATAATTCTATTTGTGTACAACCAGATACCTGAGTTAATCAGCTTTCATCAACAAAGCAAGAAGAAGTTGGTTGTATGTATTATTGTTCAGGTTCAAAAGGCAAACATGGTCATCTGCAGGAGTACCAACATTATAGCTCATTGGAAAAGAACGTACTTTTTTCTATATTTCATCAAATGCTATATGACAAACCTTAATTTGACATATAAATATGATGTTAAGTTATTTTTATAGGGCCATTTTCAGGACGTTTTTGTCCCAAATACAACAAAAGGGTGAATTTGAACAATGCACAATGGTTAGTACACTAGATTTTGTGATATAGCACCAAATCACAGCAACATAGTCTTTCCATTTAGAACTTAAACATTTAGCAGCCGCATGAGTGGCTAGCTCAGGCCCTAAAAATAAGATTTATCAAGAAAAGTTTTAAATGTCATCACAAAGCAGTATTTCAATTATTACTTAGCCGAGACTCAGTATTTTATGTATTTTCTTCTCAAGTAACAGAAATCAATGTCACAGATTTTAAACAATGCACTCACCCGCATCAGGCTGCTGTTAGAGTCAGTACAAGGAGGAGGTGTTATGAAGGGAGAGATGGAACCAATTAACCAGCTAATAAAGTGAGCTGGTTCAACTATAGGTATTTGTTTGGAGACTCTGATTGAAGCAGTGTAGCAACATACACACAACAGGACAGATGCTATACTGAACAACCTGGACCATCCCCTGCATTGGGCTTTTTAACAACAGAGAGCACCCAGTCTGAGATCAAGAACTCCTTCTTCCCGACTTTACAATCAGTCAGTGGTAGATAAAGTCACGTAATTCAATCACGTAATGTTCAAAAGGAGGAGGATAAAATTGTTGCTCTGACGCTAAAGTTGGAGCTAAAAGTTTACAGTCAGCCCTAAACTTCAATTTTAAAAATTGGTCACATTTTATTTAAATTAAAAAAAAAAAAAAAAAAAAAAAAAAAGCATGCTGCTGCTTGAAGTGAGATGCGTCTGAGACAGGGATAGCAAAAAGAATAATCAGGTAGTGCCCCTTTAAAGTTTTTAAAGAAAAAAAAAACAGTGCAGAGCAGTGGCAGATGGTCCCAAGTGAGATGTGATGTAAATTCCACTGAACTGACAAAGACACAAAACAGGACAAGCCATGAAAGGTCACGACACCATGAGAACAGTTTATTCACGACACACTGAACTTATTGAGTTTATTATAGCGCTATACTATACATTTTTTTCTTAATAATATCAATTGTTTTATTTGCAGAAGGGCAAAAATGTGCCAACATTTCTCCTAAAATTAAGTTATTGGCCGGAATGAATGAAAGAATAACAAAGAGTCAGTTATTGCAAATGTTTTGCGACAACCTATACCAAGGCATGACAGAGGCTATAGATAATGTACTACTGAGTCCAAACAATCAATACTGTTGGGTGTGAACACAACATTGTTTTGGCGCCTGTTTGTTTCAAACCGAGGTGATTACTGCAGCTTCACACTTATCCAACTGAACTGCACAAACAGACCAACCACTCAAGAAAGCATGGACAGTTTGTGAACAATGCAAGACCGAGGAGGGTATACAAAATATACCTTTTATCAATTATGTTACACCACATTATAGACCCAAGTATATTCTCTAACTGTCACATATGAATTAAGACCAAAAAGCAGTCTCAGACAAATGAGCAATAAAAACAATTTTTACAGGTAGCTGGACAAAAGTAGGCTTAATCAAGGAGAGAGAGAGTAGTCACAGAACTTGTCGGGCTGGAGGAGGCAGGACGTGGCCAAGGAAAGTAGGCAGGCAGAATCAGGGTGAAATCCAAAAGCTGATTGGCAAGAGGGCACAGTCAACAAATGACAATCTGGCAGAGACCATGGTTTATCGAGTAACATGGAAATCGCACTCCTGTTTTAACAAAGTTTGTTCTCAGTTAGGTGTTGAGGAACTTGACGCACATCATGGGACTGGTGTTTTTCCTGGTCACAGATACACAAAGACAAAGCGTTTCAGAAAATTATGAAACATATTGTTGATTAAAGCCTGGTACAATGCAGGTGCATTGGTTGACCCAAGTACAAAAAACTTGGTTACCAAGTACTCTAAGTGTCCTACTTATTCTTTATAGTTATGTTATTAAGTTGGCAATAGTTGATGCTTGGCCTTAAGGTTTTATTTTTTTTGTCCAAAAAAAAAAAAACAATAAAAAAATACAAAACCAGCACCAACATGGGAGGAAGAAAGACGATTGATACCTGCTGCCATAAAATCTTTCCAAGTACGTCTCCATCGCTTCTCTTTCAGGACGGTAGAAATTGTAGAGAAAACCAGTTGGAAGAGGAGCTCCAGGTAAAATGAAACAAACAATCATATGGACGATGTGGCGGAAGAGAGAGCGCTCTGTCCTTACTGAAGAGCTCCGCCAAATCACGGTTCACTTTAGGTACATTGGGACAAATCAGGTGTGAAAGGTTTTATATGTTCAACAGCACCCTCTACAGGTGGGATAGCTGAGTGGAGACAAGCAGCATGGCAGAAAGAACTCCAACTAACAAGCATGCCCACTGGATTATGAAGCTTTAACCAAGGGAAACCCAGAACAAAAGGACATTGGGGTGAATCAAAAATGTAATCATATGGTCTCATGATGATTTCCAAAGAAAATCAGATGAAGGGGCTCAGTTTGGTAGCTGACATAGGCTAGAGAGAAACCATTAGAAATGCCAACTTGCTGAACCATGACGGTGTTGAGGAAGTTCTGCTGGGCTCCGAAGTCAACCAGGGCTTGAAGAGGAAGAGACTGTTTGTAAAAGAGGGTTGCCAGAACCTGGAGGTGTGGGATTTGTGCAGGAGACAAAGGGAGTTTGCTCACCAGTATTCTCACTCCTACTGATGAGTCAGGCCTTTTGGGCGAACAGGACAGATCTTAAGAAAATGACCAAAATGGCTGCAATAGATCCATCCTTCTTTGACATTGTGCAGCATTGAGTTGAGTCCTGCCCAGCTGCAGTCCTGGGGGGACACCAGGGCTTGGGGGCTGCAGTTGTGGATAGCTCCCTGGTAGCACTTGGACAGGGAAGCCAACGGTAAGCTTTGGAGTCTCTCTCTCTGCGCCTCTCTGGCAGTTGTCTAAACGAATGTACAGGGAAACCAAATTATCCAAAGTAGTAGGCTCATTGTCAACTCAACCTTCATGGACTCTGAGAGCCCATGCAAAAATACCCCTTTAAAGGCCAGGTAACCATTCCATCCTGCTTCAGTAGCTAGGATTCTGAACTGAGAGTGACTTAACGGATGTTTAGCTGCATTAGCGGCTCCATTAGGGTGAGCAAAAACCTTAAATTCATTCACAAAGGCATTATTAGTAATGGAGTTAGCACCACCATCGCCCAAAATAAATCTTCAGCCCACTTCAAGGACCTTCCTCTTACCCAATAAAGTAAGATACCTTAGAGCAGTCAGAGGAAAATGTACGGTGTTGTCTGCTGAAAACTAGGGAGCACTAGTGTAGGAATCTCCCCAAACACTTTCCCAAAGCTCCAGCATAAGGATCAGTGGCTGGAACAAGGGACTCTGGAGCTGTGGGTGGATTAGCTGCAGAATCTGGTGCCGGATTGGGGGCTGCATTAGTGGTAGCTTGGCTAGGTTGTGAAGAAGAAGTGGATTGGTTAGCTATGGTTTAAAACAGGGTAGTTAGAGCCCGTTGAGTCAACATCTGCTGGGTCCATATTGGCCAGATCGTACTGTCAGGGCCCAAATGCAGTCTCAGACAAATGAGCAGTGAAGACAATTTAACAGGTAGCTGGACAAAAGCAAGCCGAATCAAGGAGAGAGGATATTCACAGAGCTTGCCGGGCTGGAGGAGGCAGGCCAAGGTCAGTCAAATCTCGTGGGCACAGTGACCAACTGACACTCTAGCAGAAAAGAGGAGGAAGGACCATGGTTTATATAGCAGCAGCTGGTTACTGGATTCAGTTCAGGTGTGCCAGATAAACCCAGGAGCAGAAGCCATGTCCAGCCACTTCCAAACAAACAGACACATGCTGTGACACAAAAAAAGGGAGGGGAAGACAAAGGAGAACTCCAAAACCTAGACTGGTTCAAGAGTGCACATTTTTATCCAGTCACAATCATGATACTGATAAATTCATCAGTTGTGGTCTTGGCTCCTCTATGAAGTAGAACAATCACATCAATTACTACTCACTTTTTTATCCTCATAATGAAGCATCATTCATATACATGTTTGGGCGACTCATCTCTTACTAGAGTTTAGAGCTATTATTTTAAATCCCAGAAATCATGACAACTAAAGGTGAAATTTTAAAAGTTATTCTCTTGAGCTCTCCAGAATCACTAAATGAAGAGACATTATAGAAATCAGAGAGAAGAGTGGGCATCCGAACATTGAATTAGACGTCACTTTGCAGACACAGACGGCTCAGATATCTTCCGAACCAGGAAGCTGTGCTCTGGATTCCTGGAAATGGGGCATTGTGCAGTGCACGTGCATGTTTGTGTGTTTGAGGGGCTTTCTGACAGAGGTGAAAGCTGATCCGGGGCAGACTGAGGGAGATGGGAGTCCAGACTGCTGAGGCTGCATTAGCTTCATCCACCTGATCCTGGATACAGACCCATTACAGTGTTTATGCCCCATTATTAACAACATACAGTACATAAACACGCATTAGAAAAGCTATCTTTCCATCAACACATTTCCTTTAAATAAATATATATTTATATATATATTTATACATATATATATTTAAACTGTTGAGCATATAGTAGTAAAAAGTTATAGAACATGTTAGTTTGTATGGTAAAATGTTAATTGAATGTAGACTACACTCCTTTTTTAGACTAAATATGTACATTTTTCCTTAAATAGACTTCAGATCAGAATCAGATTAAATCAGATTAAAGAATCAGATTAAATGTGGTTGTCAGAAAAGAAACACCACACCTGTGACTTTTTAAATCTATCAGAAATTGCCGCTACATTATAGAACAGCCAGAATTAATATATTGACCCACCCAAGCATGGGGAGAACATGCAAACTCCACCCAGAAAGGTCCCAGCCGTAAAAAAAACGCCTATCGACAGGTGTTGAAAATTAGCATACATATGTGCTATAACACTTAAACATTTGGTTTGGTCCAATGTATTTCTGTTGTCCTTTTTAAATATATAAATAAATAAAATGACCTTGCATTTATAGAAAATGGCGAGGTAAATTTGTGGTCAAATATACCAGGTAATTTAGTAAAAGTGATGAGAAAATGTTTATTGAAACGTTTGCATATTTAATAGCCCATAAAGCAGCCTCAGGTGCTGCAAGGTTGAGGCAAACCGTTCCTGACCGGGTTATGGTATTTGTCTATTTGGAGTGTTTGGTGAATGACAATAGGTGCACCAATAAGGACATGTCATTCCACAATCATTCCATCAGCATTAGAACACCTGTAGCCTAGTTTCTTGTGGTATTGGGCCATTTGCCTCTACACAACCCATTTATTGACTAATGGCCATTGGGTTTTTAGATCTAGATGAGGATTCGCATGGATAAAAATATACCTACCAGTAAAAATGCAAAGAGTTTAACTGCAAATGGACCAGGGACACTGTCTTTGAACTGTGTTCCACTGACATCAGTTTTTTAGTGAAGGACCACCACACTGTCATATTTAAGTTCTTAATGTTGTTTTGTGATGTGGCACTGTTGGTTTATAATGTGTGTTAGAATCTATCCCACTGGCTAAAGGTATAACAGTAAATCCTTCAAGAGGAAATAGATTTTTAATACTTAATATGTTAGTTTGACAAAAAACTAAATTAAAGGTCTGAAGGGCTTAGATCAGGGGTCTCAAACTCAAATTACTTGGGGGCCGCAGGAGGCAGAGTCTGGGTGAGGCTGGGCCGGATCAGGTATTCCACAAAAAAAGCTTTGTTAAATCCTCTCAAACGTCATTACTAACAGCTCTTTAACTTCAATGGGTTCTTCTGAACCTGAGCTATCCTGAACTTAAATGGAATATTGAAGAACATGAATGAGCTGGCTGAGTGGCCACATTGGATGTCCACTCCCCCCTCGGTGATATTGTCAACACAACATTGGCGTTAATTTGCAGATTCATCATGATAACAAATCCACATGGAAAGTGGCGATCAAATTGCCATCAACTTTCAAACAAATCAGCTCATTTCAAGCCCTTCCACACACAACATGGTAATGTGCCATTCATATAAAACCCGTAGGACGCACTAACATTAAACTTTCATATTGTCTTGTGGGCCGCAGTTGGCCTGGCCCCCGGGCCGCGGGTTTGAGACCCCTGTCTTAGATGCTCTCCACAGTACCTCTATCACAGATCTACTGATGAACCTTTGCTGTACACTGCAAAAATTCCCCCTCATAACGTGTTTTCTTGATGCAGAGGTCAGTCTCCAGGCCGAGGTGGTGATAGTCCAGTGAGCTCAGAGTAATGATGTGCTGCAGAGTGAGCTCAGAGCTGGAAGGCTTTTCCTGCTGGTCATAGACTATCAACCATCTCTGATAAGACAATGTCACCGGAGTCTTATCTGTGCAGCACATTTACGCCAGCCCACATCAGGGAAGAGCCAAGACGGCCAGCCAAGAGCCTCTCCTGCTGAGACACTGTATTAATAAAGATATTATACCACTGAATTTTAGAATGTTGAGCCGTTAACAATAAAGGTATGTTTGTAATATGGGATTGCAAATTTATCAAACCACAAAGAGTTGTCTATGTCCACATTCCAGCTAAGTTCATTTAAAAATAAATAAATTGAGCAATAAAGTCTGAAATATTCTGTTTATTTAAAGTCATCATAGATAGAGATGAGGAAAGAGCCAATAAGTCCAAAAGATTCTTTAACAGGTTTGACACAGCAGCTTGTTCTACCTCCTTCTCTACTCTAACCACAGCCGCTTTGACACCAGCACCCCGTTGAACCTTATAATTATAGACCAGTAGCTCTCACGTCTCTTATAATAAAAACATTTGAAAGGTAGATAATTTGAATCTTAAGATCACAGACTAAACATGCTCTAGATCTCCTACAGATTGCCCACAACAATAATATTGGTGTTGAGGATGCTCTACTATGTCTGTTCCATAAGTCTTGTTTCTGCTGGGGCGGTATGGCGCAGGTCGAGTTGGTTCCAGTGGATGCCATTACCAAAAGGTGTCCAAAGTGTTCCCAAAAACCGTACCATACCACTCTGGGGGAGCCTTAGCCTGGGGTCCCAAGCGGGTCCAGCTTTGTGGTACACTCTGAGGGGGATGTAGGTCACCACTGTAATCAGCTGATTGGATGACAGATAATCCTCAATTGGGAGAAAACAAGAAGCAAAAGGACAATCATTAAACTGAAATACTTAATACAATAAACATCATATTCAAACAGAGAACATGCTAGATGTTGTACAAATCTAGCTAATGGCTAGCCTTATCAACAGCTGTTTTCGGTTTTAAAAAGAGTCAGCAACATACAGCTCTTGTTTAATGATTTTTAAACATTGTATTTATTGTCTACACGGCATTAAACACAAACAGAAGCTAAATTATAGGAAATTGAGGCAGCTCTATAATTTTTATCATTCATTTTTTTTCATAAAACTGGAAATAAACAGAAAACAGTCTAATGTTTACTGCAGCAGTTGTACCTCCAGCCTCTTGCTGCTACAACAAGAGTAATTATTTCTTTATTTTAATTATTGACAACGCATCCAAGTTTAAAAATGTCTGTTTCAAATAATATTTTATTTCTCAAATAGAGACACAACTTTAATGGCACTTCAGTGACGTTATTGTTTACGTAGCAGATGCCGCTTTTCAGGACCGAGCAGAGCGGAAACACGTGCCTCTTGAAGGGGTCACTTTCCAATGCCTTCCAGTGGTAAAAGTTCTGACAGCCATGTTCTGCAGCTTTTTACCCCACCACATGTTAACTCTGCCATCCATCCCAGTACCTTATTAAGATGTTTCCTCAACCTCTACCTTTAGCCCAAGTCAACCATACTTAGCTGTGTGAGCGCAGGCTAACCTCTCTGTTTATTCCAATCAGCAGTCCATTTACTGGTCGCTAATTGCTGCAGTTGGATTGAGTGACAATTGTCTGCTGATGTCCCTGGGCAAATCCTGGTAAATCCTCGGGAATGGCTTTTTATTGACCTGTTAGAGTGGAGTGGGGGTCTTCATTGGCACACAGAGCGGGATTCTTACCTGCCAACTCAGTATACTACAGTAAATGTGAGGTATTGACAAAGCTTTCAGGGGAGGGACCATTGATCCTCTGCTACCGACTCACAGAGCTACTCTGTACCTGGAGCAAAGGGCTGTATATGGACAGTACATTAGGGTAGTGTACAGTGATTGTGACCCCCAGCATGTGCACTGCTCTACATGTGTGAACTCTAATTGACTGTTTTTAAAGCCATGACCTGGCCCCGATCCACCGCATTCTCTCTTAGAACATGATCCGGCTCACGCTGTGCAGCCATAGCCTATTGAGACTCAAAAACTCTCTGGTTATTGTTCTGTAGGTGCAAGGCTCGTCATGAGTTTTGTTTTGCATTTTAATCAGAAAATTAAGATATCCTAAACAATTTATCTCAACATTTACCAGCTTTCAACTGAGTAAATGGAAAGGAAACAGGCTGCAGACTGGGATTTGAACTCCTGATATTCTGCTTATGTGCATGATTTACCACATAAACAAATAGCAATAAACAAAGCAGTAGGAAAACAGATTTTATGTGGTGATCACATGACACCCACCTCAACCTGTGCTTAGGGACTTGTGTGTTCTGCAGTCAGGACCGACTTCTTAAATCCAATGGAAGCACTGCTATACAGTACTAAGGCCCAGTCCCATTTTTTCCCCTTAGCCCTACCCCTCAGTTTTGCGCATTCAGGAGAGACGAAGGGGTTTCCCAATTCTTCTTTGGCTCAAGGGGAAGAGGTACAGTCTAAACACTCCTTAACATTAAGAAAGAATGAACTTGTTTATTCACTGATCAGTTTTCTCCTCGGAAGATTCAGTTCAGTTTGGTGGTCATTGCAACATCATTCAGTGTCAAAGTCAAAAGGCAAAAAAAACTTTTTATTTTATGTATGATGTATGATAAACCCTTACTTCAAAACAAAACAATTACCTGGAAGTTCAAAAGTCAAAAAGACACAGACGCATATGAACACATATAACATATAAAGTAACTACTAAGTAATTTTAATGATTTATTATGACTGTACTGACATGTTATATTTTATGTTTGAGAGACATTTGCTGTACAAAGTGTCACTATTCCCTCCTCTTTGTCTTACAGGAGCACCGTCGGGGGGTAACGTTAGCTCTTGACGGTGAAGATGATAAAAATCCGGTGCTCGCATACTTCAGCAGTGCTACTAAGTGGGTGATCTATCACACAGGGGAGTTATGCAATCTCACACTCACCTCCACACAGTGCGCAGAAATCATAACACTGCCGGTGATGCGGGAGATAAAGGAGCAGCCGGTGTTACGGTGCAGCGGCGGGCGACAGGCGCTGACAGCCAAGAGAGAGAGAGATTATTGCGTCTCACACGCAACCGCTGACTGCTGAGATATGTCCTGCAGAAGACATGTGCTCTACTGTAATCTCTCTGTCGACAAGATACACTCAGATGGGACTTACTCTGGAGAGGGGCTCACATAATCCCTTACAGACACACCTACAGTGTGCATACTTTTTGATCATGGTCATTTCCACACAGTGGAGACCATAAACATTTGGACATTATCTTTTGTGATTGCGTTTTTTGCAGCAGTGTGCCTTTGCATTTTAAAATAAAGGTGATTCTGGACACCCTTGTTGACGCCACAATAAACTGTTTAGTCTTCTGTAGAGGTGCCATAAGATAAGTCTGACATTCCCCAGGAGTCGAGGAGGAGGAGAGGATAGATGGGGTTCAAGAAGATACAAAGTATAAATTTTTGAGGTTTTACTAGATACTAGTAGCCTACTACTTGTCACAACCATGGTTGGTCAAGGTTTTTTCTAAGGAAGATTTTCACAGGAGATGTGTCCGAACAGAATCCCAGTGTTGCTTAAGGCCAGACTTGTTTCCACTTAATGGTACAAGACAAACTTCATTTGAAAAGGGAAAAAACTAAAAACTGGTTGGATTTGTAAGGCGTAAGGACAAAGTAATGAGTGTCTATTGTCTAATCACTAAACTGCCGTATAGCTTCACCTCTTCATAAACAGACTGCACACTTGGGACCAGGGGTCAAAGTTTAGTAACTTACCAGTACTGACCCGAGGCCTACCGGACCACTCCAGTGGAAGTGAGGCTTCAGTGTTAGTGCCGCAATCAACTGGTGTTAGGCACAAGCCCCTCGTGACCCAAGACAGGAAAAGCAGTAAGAGATGAATGAGTGAATTTAAGTCGTCCTGTTTATTAAATCAAGAGAAATTAGTTTTTTGAACCTTGCTTTTTTCCGCTCTTTGTGGTCAAACAGTAACTAATGTAACTCGAACATAAAGATTATTGTTGGATTATCATTTCAGAACATTCAGGGTCCAGTTGGTGGATATCACTTATCTCACTTTCTAGGCGCAGCCAGGGGCCGGAGGGAGTCTGGTTTGGGGATCACAGGATCTTGTCTCTGCTTTTTGCAGATGATGTTGTCCTGTTCAATGTTCACTGGGGCGGTTTGCAGCCGAGTGTGAAGCGGCTGGGATGAGGATCAGCACCTCCAAGTTTGAGACCATGGTCCTCAGTCGGAAAAGGGTGGCTTGCCCCCTCCAGGTTGGTGGAGAGCTCCTGCCTCAAGTGGAGGAGTTTCAGTATCTCGGGCTCTTGTTTACGAGCGAGAGAAGGAAGGAGCTTGAGATTGACAGACGGATCGGTGCAGCTTCTGCAGTAATGCGGTCGATGTACCGGTCTGTCGTGGTGAAGAAGGAGCTGAGCTGTAAGGCAAAGCTCTCGATTTACCGGTCGATCTACGTTCCTACTCTCACCTATGGTCATGAGCTTTGGGTCATGACCGAAAGAACAAGATCCCGGATACAGGCGGCCGAAATGAGCTTTCTCCGCAGAGTGGCGGGGTGCTCCCTTAGAGATAGGGTGAGGAGCTCGGTCACTCGGGAGGAGCTCAAAGTAGAGCTCCTTCACATCGAGAAAGCTGAGGTGGCTCAGGTGCTTCCCCCGCGACCCGGCCCCGGATAAACGGTAGAAGATGGATGGATGGATGGATTATTCCACTTGCATTAACTCCGTATAATTTCTTGCCAACTCAACGCTGCCCCAAATAGAAAATATAGACCAAACTTATTTTTCTATAGTGTACTACAGCCATCATATACCTTTTTCAATCATTAAGTCTTTCTTATTTTTTAACTGATTATATAAGCCTGAATGAGTTAAAATGCACTGAGTAGTGAATGTATTGCTCTCTCCTTTACTTGTACAACTTGTTCCTGCAATTTAAGCTTTGTTAAAGTGTAAAAGCAGGAATATTCATTAAATGTAACCCAATGGAAGAACTATAATCATTGTTAAACAGGGATTTTGCACAAGGTTTTTCATCAACGCTCTATACGCATGCAACGCTGCATGTTGATGAATGTAAATATGCCATGTGGCTGTAGACTAATTACCATCCGTTGTACATACACCAGTGCAACATTCTCACACATTCACTCCCAAGTGCTGTGTGGGTTAAGTGTCTTGCCCAAGGACACAACAACGGTATGAAGTGTGGCTAGAGTGGGAATCGAACTATCAACCTTCTGGTTATAGGACAACCTGCCCCATGACAGACAACGACTATTTTTAAAAGTTTAAAAGCACATTATCAGTCTTTTCCGGACATTCTGTTAACTGTCGTCATGACAATGAGGATGTGACTCTTGAAGATGGATTTATTGTGGTGTTTCTCTGCACAAATACCAAAATCAGACTGGAGTAGGACCTATAGAGACATGTTATTATTAATATAGAATTAACTGAATTCGTTCTTTGTATATACTGACATCTGATAATGCAATATACTCTACCAAAGGCATTCAGTTACGGAATTTAAGTAATATATACAATAAGTCATGTCTGACTGGTAAGCACTCCACAGGTTAGTGTTTCTCCACTGTTTTCCAGGAGACCCATATTTCAAAATGATTTGTAATCCATTTCTTTTTAAGCGTAGTTCTGTCACTGATTTATTTTTATTTTTCCAGTTTTATACATTTTTCTCTCACTTTATAGTAAGAATCAATAGATTAATAATTGGAGTATAGTTTATTTGTAGTGGCCTTTAAATTATTTTTAGGATATGGTCATTGTTATTCTGGTCATTACGAGTTTAGAAAAGCAGCTATGCAGGTATTAAAATGGTCATTGACTTTCCCAAATATTTTTATGAAATTATGAAATTACTTATTTTTTGGCAACCTAAATTAAACCACCAAGACCCACCTTTGGGTCCCCACCCAATGTTTGGGAACCGCAGACTTTAGTCTTATAGTCAAATTATGATGATCACATTTGGTCATAAAACTTTAAAATAAGGCCTCCTTTATTTTAAATCAATCCGATAAAAAGATTGGTGCCTTCGTCCTTGTGCAGAGTACCACTCATATTTTATATATAACCTTAATATTTTATATATTACCTTAATGATAGATAAACTTCTAAATTGTGAAAACTGATAACTACAAAAATACATTATTTTTACATTCTTATGCATAGATTTAATTTTTGTGCTTATCCTCAAGGATTGATGCTAAGTATAATGGCACTGCAGCATGTACTGTATACTTATTCCTCTTATATAATTATGTCTCTAATAAAAAATGCTAAAATATTACAACTAATTTTAAGCACTCTGTTGAGAAAAAATAAAAGTCACCAACAACTGATGATATGTTGATATCAAAGAAATAAAGCACTTGAATCCTGTGCAACTGACTCAAACTGATCTGGATCCAAACTAGGTCAAACGCCTTAAGTCATTTCTTTTTACCTCACTGGTTACATCACTTTATGCATTGCACGTCTCGTATTTTGAATGACTCTTTCTCATTGATTTGTGGCGCTGCTGCTGTTCACATGTAGAAGTAGAAAACAAAATTATATCATTTTTAAATGTTGTTCTCGGATATGTGAAAAAATACTGACAAGATTTGTTTCTGACTCAAATACATTACCAAAATACACTTGTTTATAAACTTTCCACGTTGGAATAAATGTGTTATAATAGGCCCTTGTGTCATTTTTGTGCAACACAATTCTTATAACATCCCTGTATCTTTTATTACATCATCTTATTCTCTCACCGGTGGAGTAGGAAAAGCTGCTCTCTTGCTCTCTCTCTCTCAGCTCCCACCTACATGCACGCGCTTGTCGTGCACGCCCCTGTCACGCTGGGCCAGTCATCCTGTAATGGCTGCCACTGCTCATTGTTCACATCCTGCTTTGTCTCCAGCGCCATTTTGACTCGGCAGCGGGAGGAGGAGAGCTGCTTAGCGTCGGCGCGCGCACACCAGTGGCAGCGAGCTAGCTCTTAGCATCTGAACCCACCAACTGCAAATGCAGTCAGAGAGGGGGAAGCATATTTTCTGGATATAAAGTAGTTTCTGCAATGCGATCATTTGTGGCTGTGAGCTTTGGCTGATAAACTACAAAAAAATGTATTTTGGTAAAATAACTTGATCCCAGGGTCAAAAACACAGTGGGGTCTCACTGCTCTGGCCTCGGTCTGTTTTCGTTCTTTATCAGCTTTGGAAAATACCTCTTTGCTGTGCGTTATCTGTGCGTAAAAACAGACGACCTACACAAACGTTTGCTGCAGATTTTAAGTAGATTTGGAAACAGTAAAATGGTCCGAAATGAGAGATCAATTTCCCAAAACACTGCAAAATAGGTTTAGGGTAAAAATAATTACAGAAAAAATTATTTAACAAATAAAATTTATCTAGAAATTATAAAATTATTGCCGTTTTTTTCTTACACCTATATAAAGTATAATGCTCTGAAAAGTTAACATAAAATAACTATATCAAACTATAATTTCCAATCCCAATCACGTCAACAACATTTTATAGTCACTGAAATAAAATTAAAAATAGCTTTGAAAAAATAGAGCTAATAGAAAATGGCTTATACGTAAATTTTAATCGAAACTGATTTACCAATAAAGGGCTATAGCCATATTTTTAAATACTGTAAGGAAGCTGTTATATAAATTCATTCAAACAAAATTTAAATCAAAACTCAACGGGCCACATTATATATGTTTGTCTTTTATTCTTCTTCTTCCACTATGAAAATATATGTACAATAAATAATTTGGATTTTCACTATTAAAGAATCTGAATAAATAAACTAGGGTCTAAAAGGGGGTCCTCAGCAGGTCCGCTTTCTGTCAGTCCTCAGTCCTCTCTGCACCAGACTCCCAACAGTTCCTGAGAATTAGATCCGTGAAGCTGCACCGTGGACTCTAGACTATAGTGGTATGTCACGGAAAAAAAATTCCAAAATAAAAAATGAAAAAAGGGATTAAATACCTGGGATTTGGACAAAAGCAGAGAAATCCACAAAGGTTCGATGGTGTCAAAATAAAACTAGCGCCCTCAGTGATGACAAATGATTTACTGTCACTTTTAAAACTAGAACAAAAATTGGGGAAATAGAATGGAATTAAAAGGTTATTTTCAAAAGGAGGAATGTTGCCAAAAACGTCCTACACCAGTCCTGTGCCGTGTGCGTAGGTCTCGGGCCTGTGTGCGCGTTCGGGGCCGGGATCAGAAGTTGAGGTGCTGCAGGTCTATGGTGCACAGTGTGCTCGTGAACAGGTCGAAGTCCTCCTCGGAGAAGTCCACCGGGCTGTCCAGAGAGCTCTGCAGGCTAGGCGACAGGCACGAGTCCCCGGCCAGGAACGCCAGCTCCGGCAGCACGACGGAAGACGACGACGAGGAAGAGGAGGAGGCTGCTGCGGCAGCCGCGGCGTGGCCCGCGGGGCTGTCCCCCGGCATCAGAGCAGAGCTCTCCGCGGCGCTGGCAGAGCTGAAGGCGGGCGGGGAGCTGTGGGAGGCAGAGTCATTAACGTTGGGCTGCGGTGGGCGTTTGGCAGCGCGGCTCTGTCTGCCCTCCTCCGGCGTGGGCTGTGCTTTGTCCGCGCTGTCAGTGGCGTAGGCGGCGGCAGAAGATGGATTACTGCCGCTGCTCCCTGGTTCCCCGTCCGACTCCGCGGTGCCTGATGCTTCGAGCGGCTGGCTGGAGTACGGCGAGGACGCGTCGGCTCCTTCCAGCGGCTCGAACCCACCGGCCTCCCCCGCCTCTTGGCCTCCGCTGCCTCCACTCCCTCCTCCGCTTCCGTCCCGGTGGTGCGTAGTCTGCCGCTTGTGTTTCATGCGCCGGTTCTGAAACCAAACCTTCACCTGGCGCTCTGTGAGGTCCAGCAACGCGGCAATCTCGACGCGCCGCGGCCGACACAAATATTTATTAAAATGGAACTCCTTCTCCAGCTCCAGCAGCTGGGTGTTGGTGTAGGCGGTGCGGAGCCTCCGAGAACCGGCTCCTGCTCCGTCTAGCCCCGCCTGACACGGCTCTGAGGAGAACACAAGACAAAACACACTCCATTTCAGCACATTTTTATTTGAACCCACTATTTCTGCTCGTAATTCTTAAGAGGAGCCTGTTTGGGTTTTATTGAGTGTTGCTCCATGAAGGATTCTCTCAGCTCTGCTGTGTAATAAAGCAGCAGGCCTCATAGAGTCTCATAAAAACACCAGAACATAACTGTATTTGGGCGCACAAAAACAAAGCGCAGATAAAGACGGATGACGCTGGTGTCAGAGTGCGTCTTGGAGCAGCTGTGCACACGGCCGCGGCGCGTCATCACACACATGCAAGGAGAGCTAAATAAATAAATCAAAGCGCGGGGAGGAAATGTGTGGAGAAATGTGGGAATGTAGTGTGGCGCTATGTGTCAAAAACAACTCCTGCTTTTTATGAATGGGATCAGAAATGGCAGCAAATATGAACAGTAGGTGGAAATTTTGAGAGAATGACAAAGTTATATTAAATTTCACAACACTTATGGTTACAAAGCTAGGGTTGTACTTCAAAGCTGATATTCAGTCTAGATTTTCTGACGCATGGCCTGTAGCCTTTTTCCCCAGCCCCCACAACATATTTTGTCTTCTCGCTTTTCCTCGCCATTATATTCTCTTTCCAATATCCAATATGGCTACCTTCACCAGTGGTGTTATGAATATATAATAGCTGGAGCTGCTGCTGATATGACAGCCCACAGCAGTTGCAGGCAGGGATGGATGGAGGTGGTTTAAAAACACTTTTACGCACATCCAAGGGTTGAATTAGAGCAACAATAAATCCTGAAGTGAATCTGGATTGATTACAATATTATGTGATTATAAATGATTTTTGATAATGAAAGTGGGGGGTTAATGTGTGGATATGGAGAGGTGGTGATGAGGGAAGGCACTGCAGCACAATGCAGAGGTGGAAATGCTTGCATCACTGCACAATGTAATAGAAATGAATGAATGCTTGCCTAAATGAACAGCCCTGTCTCCAGGTGTGGTACCAACCTGTGGGAGAGTCGATGGCCGCCGCCGCGTACCCAGAGGCGGTGGGCGACGGGGAACATGATGCGGGGGGTATGATGGTTCCAGTGCCGCTGGAGCCACCGCCGCTGCTGCTGCTGCCAGGCTTGGGGCACTTCTTGGATGACTTCTTCTCCTTCATCCATGGGAATTCTGCCGGGGTGGCAAGGGCCTGTCCGGCAGGGCACTGGGGCTGGGGCTGCTGGGCTCCTCGGTGCTGTTGACTCTGGAGGCCATTGCTCGCTGTGGAAATCCTCCGGTTCTGCTGCTGGCTTCTCGCTGGCGGTCTCGGCTGGCTGCCTGTGCACGGGCTGAGGCTGGGGATGGTGTGCTCGAAGGGAGGCGGAATTACTGTCGACTCCTTGATTGATGAAGTTTGAAATGACTCCAGGACGGCAGGGAAGGACGTCAGGCACTCTGCTAGGGACGGCTGGCTGTTGATAAAACCGATCTCCCTCTCAAATTCAAAATTCATAGCTCCCTCCAACCGGTTCCACCACAAACGGCGAGACCCCCGAACAATCCCTTCCCCAAAATAAAAAACAAAACACATCCACACACGCACGCACGCTCCCTGCACAATATGGCTTCTTGAACAAAAATAAACAGAAAAGCTTCTGGTAGGCTCCTCACCGCATTGGCGTAAATGGTGCCTATATAATAATTGTGTATATTGGTGATATTACTAGCGTATGGGGACCTGGTTGGCTAAACTGAACAACTACGGGGCGAAATTGCAACCAATTCCTGGTCACGTGACGCATGTGAGCCAATGGCTGTGCTGGGCCTGGCGGAGGAGACTGCTGGTGGGAAGAAGCATTATTATTTTCTGAAGCAAAAGCAGCAGCTCCGTGACAGGGTGCCCGCTATTGTTGTGTCTTTCCAGGGGGTAAAACAGTGTGGGGTGCTTGAACCTGGAGGCTGCCGGTCGCCATGTGTGCCGTGTAGGCGGTGTGGAGACATGAAGCCCCGGCCAGGTTTTTTTGCGCACAAACAAAAGAGCATCTCCCGGACGTTTTCCCGCTGCTGTGGATGATGTAATGACGGTTAACATTAGGTGACCGCAGCTACCGTGTACAATATGGCTCCCTGTGACAAATTACTCTCTAGCATTCATCTTTACACGGGTGACAAAAGTGAAAATGAGCAGTTCAGAGTGGGCTATAAGAGTCGAGAGCTCGGGAGAGAAGGGGTGAGGACTGTCCAGGGCTTAGACTTAGTTTTAGTTTGAAGTGGCTGAGTGGACAGGCAGCTGGCCGTGTGTAAGTGCCATTTTGTTTATTGACTGCCTTTTCCCTAATTGTTCTAGTTGTAATAACTGCTAAACTATTATATTACCTCATTGTGAACAAGAAATAGAATTGGGAATTCAGAATGAGTCCAAGATGGAGTTTAAGAATAGGCATTTTTGTTGTAAACTAGTAATAACTGTATAATTACTCTGGGCATTAAACTACAAAATGCTGAACATACAGGCTCTGGCAGCATTAAAAGTTAGGTTCAGCAGCAGCCATGTTGTTTCTGTGATGCATCTTGGAGCCACCAGTTGGAAATATGGGTCATTAAAGCTTCTTGACCAAATAAATAAATGAGACTTCTTGGCAGATTATTCTAATTCAAATGCTAGACTTGTGGTCCCAAGCCCCAAACGTGGACTATTTTTTTTTGGGTAAACAAAAAAAAAAAAATAAATAAATATAATAAAAGAACATTTTTGTCTTTGGAAATTGTTAATGTTTTAGAATGACATTGGCAATAATCAAAGGGACACTATAAAATAAGACTATGATAAAAGGTGGCAAAAATAGCAATAAAAACAAATTCAAATTTCAAAATAACTCCAAGAAAACTGTCCATGAAGTTGTGTCACAAATCATCTGGTCTTATTAATTATGGTTCCTGTATAGAAATGTTTGGTGTTTATATGACATTGTGGGTTGATAAACATTTTGAGGTTGAGAAAACAATTCCATTTTTATCATTTACAAACTTGTGCAAGAGTTTTTTTTTAATAATTTAGCTGTATTTAGCTGTATATATATATATATATATATATATATATATATATATATATATATATATATATATATATATATATATATATATATATGTATGTATATATATATATATGTATGTATATATATATATATATATATATATATATATATATATATATATATATATATATATATATATATAGAGAGAGAGAGAGAGAGAGAGAGAGAGAGAGTACTTTGGCCCTTCAGCATTTTTATTTTGACACCCCTGCTCTAACCACAGTGCACTTTTACTTACCTAAGCTGTGTAATGTTTACATATTGTTGTTAAAATGCCTACCCTATCTTTAAACTTCAAACTCTGGGTTCACCGCGAGGTTGAGCCCTCCTGTTTCTCATAAAGTTGAAATAATTACCCAGCAGCAGTAATATTGGCGCTAACAGTGAGTAAAAGCTCGTCAGCAGCGTACTTCTCCAGAGTTCAGGACTTTCAACTGGGGATATTTTTGGGGAGGGCCCGTGTGGGAAAAAAAGGAACGCGGTGATCAATCTTTCTCTCTCCGCACCGAGCCTGACAGCAGCAGCCCCTCTCCCCAAAATAACGAGCTCCGGACTCTTCTGCTATCTTCACTTCTCACACTTTGCAAAGTTTTTGCTTCTAGAGCGCAGCTTTTACGCACAAATACAATCTAAACCATTTTTTTAATTTGTAGGAAAACTAAACTAGAAAACAATCCATGCATTGTTTTTATCCACTTTTTAGTGCTGGGTCCTTAAACTGGAGTGGGCTAGACTGTGAAAAGCAGAAATGTGCGTAGGAGTGGGCGCCATTAAGAGCAGTCAAAAAGCACAGGCAGTGAGTAGGCCGTAACTCATAAAGCCCCAAAGTACGGACACAAGCTGCTCACTCTGTTCCAGCCCTGGACACAGCAGCAACACGGAACAAAATACTAATAGTTTTATTTTCATTTCTTATTCTGGGAATATATTTGCTCAATAATTGCATCATAAGGCGAAGAGCATCTACTTTATAGAAGTTTATTTCTCTTAACCTCTTTTTGATGCCATTGTCAATTGGACCTTTGATAGCTGAGTTAAGTCCAAACTTTACCTAATTATTTGCCAATTTGTTATGACTGCAAAAAAGTCTACAATAGAACTACCATACGGTATAGGTGATTATATTATATATATATTATAGGCCTGCAAAATAAAGAATTTCTCCACGCATTTGGACCTGATTGAAGTCTTTATTAAATACTAACTATATTATACTGACTATATTGAAAGATGATAAACTTGTAATGACAACTAAACTAAAAAAGTAACCCAAATTCACTATCATTAGTTTAAAACAAGCATAAAAAGGCAAAACAAAACGAAGATACAACAAGTAACGAGTACAATTATGCTAAAACGGCGACGATACAAAACAAAGTGTTATTGTGATGTTAAACTATCCTCGTTGCAATTTGCAGGATTTTTTCCCCCCATCACTTTCTCCCAAAGTGGAAAAGGGATCAGCTATATTTCAGGATCTCCAGGACACGTGGGAATCCTGTTGGTCAGTAATTGGTGGTCTTCTAAATGGCGTCGTCTTTCGCTTCACGCGTAAAATACTCGCTATATTTTTTGCATATTCTAAGAGGCACTACCTGTTCTTCTTAAGGAGCTAACAGCGGCTGCTCTCCACAGTCTGAGCCCAGCCGAGAGCCTCCGTCTGCTTTTACGAGGCAATAAATTAGATCCAATCTGCGCTTATTGGTGTTTTTTATTGTCTGTTAGTCCAACGGAGATGTAAAGGGAAGCAGGGCCATTATTTATGGGAAGCTGATTTATGGCCAAAGTTTTATGCCGCTCTCAGGTCTCTGCTGGAGCACGCGCTGTGCTTAAGAGAGAGAGCAAGAGGGTGGGATGAGAGAGGTTGGATGAGGGCTAGAGCCACAGCACGTGACCGGGTAATGGCACAGGCCCGGGGCTTTTTGAAAAATGTAAACTTTGTGCACGTAGCTGTAAGGAGGAGCAGCAAATCAGAAAGAGAAAGGAAAAGGCAAGAGAAGGGAAACCACCAACTCTCAAATTTTTTTCATAAAATATGAAACAATTAATTTAATATATTAGGGCTCTATTCAACTTTTTGCAATTCAGATTAAATTTAGTTTGTAACCAGAAAGTATCAAAACTCAAATCTTCGGCTCAAAGGTGATTCTAGAGTGGGTCCTGGGCATAATTTTGTTTGAGAACCCTTTTTTTTCAACAAAAGCTTTATCAGTTCCTAAAATTACATAATGGTTGGAGAAGATTCAATTCCATCGATAAAATAATAGGTTTCTTGTGTGGCCCTGAGTATTAAAAAATCTGTTAATCTGCAAAGATTATTAGGTTTTTTATATTCTACAGACATTAAATGAAAAAATAACTGGTACACATACTTGTACTTGTACATTTCTTGTTGTTATGTATTGCAATATTAATTGTTCAACATTTTGTGAAATGACTTTAACCCAGACCAGAGTAAACAGAGCACTTGGACAACAATGTTTAAATTCAATACTTATAACATTAACAGTGGAATTTACAGTATATGGCTGCTTTATTTAACTACATAATGGACTCAGGAATAAGTGAACGTTTCAAACCCAATGCTGCCATTCTTATTAACCGTGACCCTGAGATATAGGCTATGGAAAAAGACTGCTGATAATAGACTTGTGTGTCTGAACAGGTTTTTCAAATGAATTATTAATAGTCTCATGACTGGGTTGTTGCTACTATTTTTATATTTTTAACATTTTAGTGGCATTCAGACAAATTTAAGCAACCACTGTATAGTGGACTACATTGTGACGTGGGTGCTGTTCTTGTTTCTGTTGGCCATAGTACAGTTTCAGAGTCTGCCGTAGTCTTCTAAAACAGTACTACTGTGGAGAACGTTATGCTATGCAAATTAAAAATGCATTGATGTGGACCAAGTATTTGATTTTTCAAACTAGGCTGATTGGTCAATAAGAGCACTCCTGAATTTGAAGGATGTGGAGTGAAGTAAGTAGGTCATCAGTCAGAGCAGTGCTTTGGGCTTGTTTGCTTGTTGCTATGGTGATCAATAAGATCAGTGTTGGCAGCCTCAGACTTTTTAAAGAGATATAAAACCATTTAGGAGCAACTATGACATCCCTGAGATGAATCCAAAAACACTGACCATGTACAGTGGCTCTGGATAACATAACATTTTATTAAAGAATTGTTCGACAGACAACTCTCTCAACAATGAAAGAAAAGGAGCTACAAAGGACAAAGAAATAAGTTGTTTTTCTCCAAAAAAGTTTCTTTTTCCAGCTAATAGTTTGTTTCAATTTTTTGTCTATGCACGGAGGAGTGACCAATCCTCTTCCGCACTTTGTTCCCTGTACAAGCCAAGACATTTATGTACAAGGGTCATCATAGGAACATAAAAACTACTTATTTTCTTCTAAAATACAAGAACTAAAAACTCAGTACAATGGACAAGAAGAAACACAACTTTGTTTTTTTTTTCTTTCATAACAGGTAATACTAAAAAAGTACAGTATTCTTCTCGATATAAATACATGAAGGATAAATAATAATACAAAACAGAACGTCTTTTTAAACTGGCTATAACAAATAAATATTTATATATGAATGTTCACTTGAACACACATTGGCCGAAAGACGCTTTGATTGGAGGGCCTTTCGTCTTCAAAATAAGATCTCATTATTATTTTACCTTTAACCATCAAAATGTAAACTCTAAGTGCAACAATGATGACCCAAGGCCAAGAGCACTGTGTGAGCGGGCATTTTAAAAAGTATTATGAGGAGGTTGATACAGCAAGTGCAGTCGGGGTCATGGATCGAACGGAGAGCCAAAGTCACGCTCCCTTTCTGCAATAGCTACAGGGTTCCAAGTTGGAAAAAATATGAATGGAAGTCACTAACACTAAGTTTTATTCCGCCATTTTACACATGTTGTTTGTCAAATTAAATGGAACATACTGACATAGAATAGTAAAATTTAGATGCCCCAGATTAACACATAAAAGGTCACCTATTCTGCTTTTCCACTTGTTCTTGCTATACTGAGGTAGATTTTCTGTAGTTCCTGTAAAATATCAAATGGAGTGTAAGGCTGCACAATATATCGCTAATTTATAGTTATTGCAATACTATCTAACGCAACATTTGTATTGCATAGAACGACTTGTATCACAATAACACTATAGGCTCACTCTTCCATTTTATAGAATTTTTTCTGTCAAAATCATTCCATAATGTCCATTGGTTCATTCCAACATTAAGTCCTATCTTAGACCTGTTTAATCCTGGTTTAGTCCTGGTATAATCTTTGATACTGATTTAGCTCTTGCTTTGACGAGAGGAAGTAAGTGCAAAGCGTTATAGTTCCTTTTCCTAGGTAAAGAATAGTGCAGGTAATATTGTTGTTGCAATATTTAAAATAGTAGTTGTATATATTACACATTTTTTTCATTATTGTGCAGGTGTGCAGATCTTGATTTGGTTGGAGCACTGCTGTTGCAACAATAAAATAAATTCCAAACTAAACACCAAACTCTGTGAGGGTATACAGTTTTGAGGTGATGATAAAAGTTGTATCAAATTTTGCAGGATTTGTCGATAAAGAAACCCCTTGTTTGTTAGCGCTGCCTCAGTTGTGTGAACTTGTGAGTGTACACCTCTGTAATGTTAGTTGTAATTAATGGTAATGGCAGTGCCTGTGGCTTCAACATACTGCTCACCAGTTTTACTTAGGTAAATGAACTAGCAAATTGGGATTTACATGGTGACTCGCAGAGGACTTGTGGTGTTCAAATATTGATGCAGTACAAAGTAAAAAAGTAGCTTATTGATTTATCTCTAGTTAAACGTGGTGATGTCTATTGTAAGTAACAATTGATGTTCACAGAGAAATAAAATCCTTGAAGTCTTTTGAAAAAACAAGATTGCTTTCTTAATTTTTAAAGTTGAACAAACAACATATGTAAATGAAAATGTTTTTTTTTTTTAATGATGACCATTGAAAAGTGTCTCTGAGCGTGACTGAGGCTCTCCATAGTGGTCCCATGAGTCGTACCAGACTTTTCACACTCGCTGTTCCAACGTACATTTTATTTTTATGCCCCGCCAACAGCATCTTAAAACCCAGGACATGCATTTTGTTCAAATATATACCCTGTATCCAAGTTAAATGTCAAGATATGTGAACTTAAAAAATAGAAAAGGAGGACTTCTCTGCTGTTGTCTGCAAATGTCAGAATGTACCCTTCCAAAGTGATAAAGAGGAGGAAGAGAAGAAGGAGGGCAAAAAAACTCACCCAACTTAATAAATAAATAGTGTTCTCCACTATATTTACCCTGTGTCAATGATGTGCTAAAAAGGAACATTTAAAGTTTCCTCTGGTGAGTTTGTTTGAAGATGTCAACAGCTTGGCCGTGTGTGATGTGATTTGCTAACAGTACTCAGGGAGTGTTAGCCATTGGCAGCTAGCTCTGAGCTTCCTAAACCCTGTAAAATCAATGAGAGCAGACGTGGTGAAGGACATGTGTGAAGCACTGGTCTGTGGAGGATTGTGGGAAATGTAGGCATTCTTTAAAACAACAGTTAAGCCACAGAAAGAGCCGTGTTAAGCAGTGTTTCCTCCAAGCAGTATAATACGGTTCAGTTGGGTACAGCATGGTTTTGATTGTTTTTTTGAAGGGTCCTACGATATTGTTTCTGACGGTTAGTAATAGGTGGAGCTAACATTACAATAATTACAAAAACAGGAAGTGAGAGAGAAATGCCAAAACAGCTAAATTTTCTTAAAATAAAGTTTGTCTTGTTCTTTTGCAGCATTCAAAGAACCAAGAACAAGACAATATTTTTGTTGTCACCCATTTGAGGCATGTTAAAACTACAGGATCATTTATAAGGCAACCTAAGTATTGCCAATTAGAAAAAGACAAAAAAAAACAAGATATTTATAATTAACATGTCAAGTGCATGAATCATTTCAAAAGGTCACGGGTGCCCATATTAGTCTGGTAACACCACTTGGATTAACATTTCTTTAGTTAGTTGATTACAACGTATATATGTTTAACACAGAAGGATGTGTTCAACTGTTTCTGATGATTCAAACACAGTTGTGGCTTTTGATTTACAGAATAACTGATTAGGGTTTTAGAAAAATGTGAAAAAACTGGAAATTGTCTTCTTCTGCTGTTTATGACAGTAGTATTTCTCCAGCCTAATTAATGACATCAATATTTTTGTAGCTGACGCTGCTAACTCCACCCAGCTATTCCTCCTAGAGTGGAAACCAGATTCAACCGTGCCATGCCAACTCGTATCTTATACCGCTGAGTGGAAACTAGGCTTCAGCACGGACAGGATTTACTGTAGACAGGTACAGTCAGAGGCAGAGACAGTGAAGGAGCATCCATCGGGTTTATGTGCTTCTGGAGGGCTCAGGGGGAGGGGGGAGACATATATTTGAGCACTCCCTGCCTCTCTGGCTGATGGAGTGGCACAGCCCTCCACATAGCTCAGTTGAGCTGACAACGACATGTGTTGCCTGAAGGGGAGAGAGCGCGAGCCTCATAAATCTAAGCACCTCGTTTAGTGTCCATTAAAATCTCAACTATTTCATTTAGCAGGCGGGAGGCTGTTTATGTGTGTGTCTTAAGGGGGTTTATTATCCAAGTACTATTTGGGACATATACTAAGACATTTACAGCCTCTACTATTTTGGAAGACATCATTTCTAATCAGTTATGTGCTTCTGCCAACTAATGAACGCTGATTAACAACCAGTGCTCACCTTGGACCTGCAGATGGGTCCATTAATAGTCCTCAGTGGGAGTGAGGACAATTGACTGCACTTTGACTCCTACACCTAACATATGCTTCACTGCCCCATGACTAAAAATCTATGCACAAGTCAATGCTACAATTCTGTTATCTGACAACAATGCTTTTTTGAAAAATAGCAGTTTTTGTGATCTTTGTCCAGCAACATAATTACCAGCATAAGGCAAAGGGCAGTGAAAAATATACTACACAATAAGTTCACTAAACACGAGGCAAGTCTAATCCATTTCTTATGGAAATATGCCCAACGTTTGTCTTTTTTGTGTTGTCAGAAAACTTTATAGATGTTGATATGGGAAAGGTGCCAGTGAGCCTTGGCTGTGTTTTTTCTGGTAAAGGCAGTGTAAACATAAGCTGTATGTTTCTAAAGATTGAGCACTCACAGTGAAGCACAGGGCCCTTCGGCCTGCTCCCCCTGTCTCTGCGTCCTGGTGCAGTAGGGCTCCATGCGTCAGTCTGTTAGTGAGTGATGTCTGGTGTCGTCTTCTATCTCCTACGGAGTAGTTTGTCAAACCTGCTACAGGTGCGTGAGCTTGGGTGCTTCCTGGATTCTGCCCTGAGTGGAGGTGTGGTGCGCCGACAGCTCGGTGTAAGACGGGTGCGTGGGGGGGTCGCAGGGCCCTGGGGGGCCCCCTCCGCCCACGTGGTGCTGGTTGGCGGCCGACATGGGCCCTGCGCCGTTATAGTCCATGGTCTGGTGGTGCGGTGGCGTGGGGCCCAGGTGGTTCAGACCATACATGGAGGGCCCAGAGCCGGCCATGGACTCCACATAGCTGCCACCCACGTAGACCGGACTGGCCTGCATGTTGTTGGGCGTCCCATAGCCAGCGCTGTTGGTCTGTACTAATCCATGGTGGGGGTGAGGGTCACCATAGTCCGGTTCTGGAGCACCGTACTTCTGCTGGGGGGGGCAGCCCTTCATGGGGACATTGGAATAGGCAGTGGACATGGAGTAAGACACTCCCTGGTGCTTGCTAAAGGACGGAGGAGACGGGGCATCGTAGCCCGCGCCCCCTCCTCCGCTCATTGGGTGCATGGAGTTGAGGAAGCTTGCTGTGGACTGCATGGTCAGAGGTGGGGAGCCGGTGGGGGACGGGCCCCCAGAGCTGGAGCTCAGGCCTTTGGCCTTCTGGTCCTTCTTGTACTTCATGCGGCGATTCTGGAACCAGATCTTGATCTGGCGCTCGGAGAGGTTGAGCAGGTTGGCCATCTCCACGCGCCGCGGCCGACACAGGTAGCGGTTGAAGTGGAACTCCTTCTCCAGCTCGACCAGCTGAGCACTAGTGTAGGCCGTACGTGCTCGCTTTGAGGATGCTGACGAGCCGCTGGTCGGACTCTTCTCCCCACTGCTGCCACTGTCCCCTCCTGCAGAGACTGAGACACGCAGCAAGGTCAGTGTTCAGAGAAGCATTTGTTCACATTTAAGTTAACAGTTGCTGTAGGTGGTGAACTGTCATACAGTTTATGACCACTCCATTTATAGTATAGATAGATTATAGATAGTAGCATAGTATGGGAAGACCTAGACAGCAGTTAAGACCTAAAATATGAATTGTAATTCATCCAGACTTAAGACTGTAATAAACTGTAAAATGAATTGTTAAAATTGCATTGTTCAAATGAGAACCCAAAGGCAAAAAGATTAAAGCCTGTGGTCTGGCGGCCATTGGGGAAACCTGGGAGCATTCAGATTGTTAATAAAGCAGCAGGGGTGTGGGCGAGCGGCTAAATTATCCCTTGATATTAGTTGTCAACACTTCATAAAAGTGGCAGTTATTAAGAGGTGCAGGGGCTGTACGTGGCCAAGGGCAGCTAAATTGCATCTTGGCTGGAAAGACAAACCCCCCACAGCAACAGCAGCGGAGTCAGGCTGAAGAGGACCTACTCACTTCAAACCAGCTTCAATCACTGTTATATGACACGGCAAACACTGCTGCGAGGCATTCTACACACAGCAGTCAGGAGTGCACATCTGCTGACACAAACCTGCTAATGGGATGAGGTCCTCTGCAATTTTACAAATGTTGTCTATGCCAATTTTGATTGTGTTAGAGATTATGTTTGATTTACATCCTAAAGTGTGCATGCAGAGCTAGGCAATGCCTTTAAACAATGTCTTCAGAGTGAATTATTAACTTTAATGTCACAGTTTAACTCAACTAAAATATTGACAAAATTAGGATCAGTTTAGATGTCATCTGTTAATACTTTGACAGGCTTAAGAGAACCCAAAAGGTTATTAAAGCACGTATAAAATTATTAACCAATGTTTTCATTGCATATAGATCTTGAATTTGTAACACTGAGATACACATGCATCATTTTGTACTGGTAGAACCCAAAACTAATTTATTGTATGATAATATTTGGACAAAAATTACAAAAAAACACAAATCTTGATCTCTTCTCTAAGTAAAGCCCTGAAAAAAAATACTTTAAAACCTCTGTCAAAGCTTTAGTTCTGGATATATTGGTGTATTCTAGAGTTAGATCCTATCTGTTTGTGATTTGACCTCCTCTCATGTGACAGACACAGAGTTAACGTCCTATCATTCGTCCCGCTGACATTTCTCAAAGTGATTGTTTCAAATTCTCATTAATAAACCAACTGTCAACTTGAAGCCTTTCTTTCAACAGAAGACAGATGCATGTTTTTAATCGTTGATGGCAGAATCATACACGTCTTCACTTTGACACTGCTGTGTTGTGTGTTATCAGACATGAAGATAATATTAAATTCATCAAGCTGGTATATTTTCATTTCTTTTGGTCATATCGCTCATTTGAAAATGTCTGCACGTCACGCTGTGGACTGCTCTATTTGTCTGTTATCGAACATGACATTTGAATTCATCTTGTTAATATCTTCCTTCTCAGAACGGAGACTGACTTTCCCAGTGTGGCTGGGAGGAGAGGGGCAGCCACCAGGTAAATAATAACCAAAGAATGAAGAAATATATGAGCTACAAAGACTTTGAGGGAGTGTGTGTCTTTGAGGGAGTGTTTGCTTAGGGTGAATCCTCAGCTGTCACTTCTTATTAAAAAAATTATGCATTATGTCATATTATGATGTTGACTTCTAAAAGAAGCGAGTGATATACTTTTTATAAAATGGAGTGAAATAAGTTTTTCTTCTTTGCAACAAACAGAGAATTATTTACAGAAGACTGTAGAGTCTTTTTGTGATGTGGGTTAAACAGTAATTTACGACACATGCAATAATCTCTGCCAGAACAGAATGAAGGTTTCATGCAACCCCAGTGAAATGCATGTATATGCAGAATATTAACACTCAAGAGGAACAACTATGTATAATATTCACAATGTATACACAATTTATACAATGTGTTGTAATGTAAAAACTATTCAAGGAATGGCAGTGAATAATAATAAAAAAGAGTGTGTGGTTATGTTTAGTCATGTATTTCCCCTGGTTAGGTATAACAATTAAATTATTCAAGTTAAATGTTTTTACATAATTTAAGATATCCCAGACTGAAGCAGTATTAAATACTTAAATGTTTTTTTACATAAAAAAAACATTGCAAGACACGAGTTGTAAAATAATAACAATAAAAAATGTGAAAAGTTGTTCACAAGCAAAGAAAATGGTCTGCCAGTCATTCACTTTGACAATCCATTTTGCTGTTTTCTGATTTTATGTATAACAAGCCTATCATAAACTTGATCAAGCTGCTTATGAACTTTACAGAACTTTTTTTGGGCCACTGTTGGGCCACTGTTGTGACTGGTGGAATTAATACTACTATATTAAGAAGACATGTGTCCTTCTCCTAAGCTTAACCAAAATATTTAATATAACCAAGACCATTAGATAAAACTACCTTACCAGCTTCTGAACTTGAACTGTCAATGTGGATTCTATGTAGACTACTAGAAAGTGAAGTTTTACCTGACCCTATATCCATTTTTAACAGTTGCCTTCATGCACTGCCAGACAACAATTATTCCAGCTTTTCTGGTTTGTCACTTGGCTTTTGTTTGCGATTTGATATGCTCTGTCTCCTTCAGAGATATATTACACTGATAAAATAGATGATAGAGGATTTTTCTTTCAGATAACCAGCAGCAATGCAACAGTATGAGCCATCTGCAGGAGCTACTGGTGGTCAGCCCAGAGTTTAACTGTGGCAGACTGAGAAAAGCCTCCAGGGATTGTGGCTTTAAGCGAAGATGTGATAAGACAAGTGAAGAAAGAGGGATGAGCTGATGAAAAGAAAGAAGGCAGGCTGATAGCAGAGGAGACACTAATGAGGAGGGAATGTCAGGGAGAGATGAACAGAATCAAACTCAGGGAAAGAGATTCCCATAAAGTTAATCTGAGTTTATGGGGTTGCTTAGTTTTAGAGAGCAGTGTTTCACAAATGTAAAAAAAATTAAAAAAAATCCAAGACAAGCTTTTTTGCCAATCCAGCTGTTTGGACATTGTGACATCAGCATCACATTTTTTGCCCTTATAATTCACTGATAAAGAATGGTAAATATGCTGCATCTGCTTGTTATTTTATTCTGGCCATTCCCATGACACTAGAGAAATATGAGGTATAGCTATAGTCAGACTGGAGCTGGACCAGCCCCTGATACATTCTTTACAGTCTAAAAGTGCTGCTGCTTTTGCTCAAAGTGCTTTCTCTCAAATCCAATGAAAAGACAATATTTTATTTTGACTTATGTCCTATTTACCTGAAAATCAAGATGTATTTAGAAATGTAATACTTTGATATTTCTCCTCAGTGTCATCAAACCGAACTACAGTTTGGGTATACTGTAGCTCTACTCAACTGCAGGTGTGTGCATGTGTCAAGTGTGCTGGATACATTTCATTTTATACAAAGAGACAAAGTGTAGTGTCACACACCGTTAGTGGAGGTGTTGCTGGGTGAACAGTTTTTCTGCTTGGTGTTCTGCCGACACTCCTTCATCCAGGGGAAGATCTGCTTGGCCAGGGCTGGGTTTGGGGGCAGTGAGGATGAGGAGGATGAGGTGGAGGAAGACGTGGAGGAGGTGGAGTTGGAGGACTTACTGGGGCCTGTTTTAGTGACTGAGGTGGCCCCTGCACTGCCCCCCGGCTGCTGAGTGCTGCTACTACCGTTGCTGGAGTTGGGGGGCAGTGGGGGGGATACCTGGGGGCCAGGGTGGTGCTCGGGCCGCATACAGCTTCCATTCAGCTCCTTGCTTTTGGCCAGCTGCTGCTGCTGCTGCTGCTGCTGGTGGTGGCTGCTGTTACTACCCAGCGCTTGTAGGGAGCAGGCAGAGCGCTGGTACGAATCCACCTCCAGATGGGTCGCCGACTGGAACGCCGGCTGGTGGTGGGACACCGGGACCGGGGTGTCGTACCCCCCAAAGCCATTGGCGGGCCCCGCTGCTGTCCCCTGCACCTGGTAGGAGGAATAGCCACCAAAGAGCGTCGAAGAGTTGTCGTAATACGAGGTCTTCTGCATTTCTGAGAGGGGAGGAGGAGGTGGTGGTGGCGTCTGCTTGTGCTCCGGTCCTTGCTGAGAGCCACTGCCGGAAGACCATTTGGTACCGGGGGTCACGTGACGGTGCCTCTCCAACGGTCCCCTGCAATCTGACCTGAAAGGTTAGGGGGAGAGGCAGAATGAAGAAATGAGAGAGATAAATCCATCTTCCTCAAATGAAAGGCGCCATGACATGAATAGAAACCAGTGCTTTTCTTTCCTCACTCCCCCCTCCCTCCCTCCTCCCCCCTTCCCCTTGAGCCTAGTGCACAGCCTGCAGATGCTCCGTGGAAGGGGGCACGAGGAGGGCAAACCAGGCTGCCTCCTCCTGTACACAATCACACAAAGACGCTGATATGGCCGTGAGATGCTAACTCCAAAAACGGATGCTTAAAAAATAGCTTTAGTTAAAATATAGCTAATCTAAAACAAAAAAATTATTAGCAGCACCAAATAATAGTATAGCACTTTGTAACTTAAAATTAATTTCCACTAAAATATTTACATAAATAATGTTTCACTGGTTTACTGACGTGACAGATGAATGCTGAATAACTGAGGTTTAATAACTACTGAACTATGGAAGTGTAAGTAACAAGGCATCTTGTGAGAACACATGACGCCAAATAAACACAATTTTATACTTATCTCTTAATTATACATATAATGTATATAAAAATAGTCCCATGTGAGCTTGAAGCTGTGCAGTTGTAATCATAATTAAGTTACATATGTTGCTTTGATCAAAAACAGGATAGAATTTCTAAAGCATGGGTATATATAGGCCCAATTAAAATAAATAATACTTTACTTTCTTTCAAAAACAAATAAAAATATATAAAAACAATAATAAACAACTTAATGTTCGTTAATTTTGTAAAATGGCCTTAATGTAAATTGATATTACGTAATAGTATCAGTAAGAATAAACACAGATAGGCCAATAGAAGGTAAACAATCTTAAAGAACGAAAAGCCCTTCCTCAGTTGAAACGTTGACGTTATAATGACAACGTATTTTCTCTGCGCTGTTGAATAAAGCTGTGTGTCACGTGTTGTTGTTTGTGTGTGTTTTTTTTTTTTTTTTTGTATCGTAATGGCGACTGGGAATGTGGCCTGTATTTTTTCGCTGCTTGGTGACTGATGTAGGTAGCCTATTTCTGTCAGCCCCAGCCTCTGTCTCATGATTTACTGAATTCTGTCTGCAGCTCTTACCTCACTCATATCTCCGGAAGACATCAGCGCTGCTGCGTAACGGCCTATTCTCAGAGCGGGTTTGTGTCTATAGGGCTTGACAAAGTGACTGCTCTGACGCGTTGGAGCGAGATTTAGGGACGAAAAACCTATTAATTGCTCGCAGAAATTGCAACATGGTAATTATCTCAAAATGCTTATGCCTTTGTGCAGATTTGGCAAAATAGCTATAATATGACGAACAAAACAGCAAATAACAAAAATAACATTTTGCAAAATGACAAATATTACAAAATAAAATATGTAGGCCAATCTCAAATGCACAAATTTAGCTAAATGCCCATTTACACAATTATAAAAGGAAAAATAACAAAGATCAAATTAGATTTTATAATGCTAAATAAAATATATGCAATAGAAAACGCAATTTATCAAAATGGCAATTGTATCACAGAAAAAATATAATATCGATTGAACCGTGAATAAGAGCAAAAAATAAATAAAAAAATGTTTAAGAAAAATGCTAAAGGAACACAGGCCTAGACTTTACTGCTAAAGGGATTTCAAAAGAAAGAGGACATGTATTTCAAATTCTATGCAAGAGTTCATAAGCAATAAGTGACTTTGTCTGTTATTAAATTGTTATCGCATTCCGCCCAAAGCACCTTGTTCATGGACAAAATAGACAAAAGGAGAGGGAGACGGAGTTAGAAATGGCGGAAGAGGGAGCTTCACGAGTCAGTGATCCATCAGGGTTGAGCGGCCACAGTGCTCTAACGTAACGTGGCCCCCTCGAGGGGTAGAGCCCCTTAGAGTCACTATCTGGGCTCAAGCCGGGGTGGGCCCGCGCTCGCACCTGGCATTCATTTGTCCTCCGCAGATAAAATGTCCAAGTAACGAGAAGAGCCTCCTCACTCGGGAGACGCGTTAAAACGGTGCCAATATATATTATATATTTATATTTACATTTTTTTCTTCTTTTTTTTATTTCTTTTTTTTTTCACAAGAAATCGTTACAGGCATTTTGATCGCGTTGACAAACCAAAAAGAACAAGAAGAATCCCAAAATGTTGTTAAATTATTCCACCACTAGCCAGAATATTAGCCATAAAACTGCGTATGCTTACAAAATAACGCTTGCCATTTTCCTAAACTGTCCTATTAGCCAAATAAAAAAGACAGCTACTTTTACGCACAAAATATACTACCATATATAATACTTGGACTACATTAGGCTATGTAAATATCGACGCTGTTGAGGCAAGACTGTGGTAAAATGTGATTGGTGTATTAATGTATTATCCAAACGAGCCATTGGTTACGCATTGGTTACAGTTGTAGTAAAATAAGACGACTCCCTTTACTATTGTTCTTTTAAGAAAAGCCAGCCGCGCTGTAGCTCTCAGCACGTCACACATGTCAGCCATTTATCTTTCTGCCCGACAAGCTGGAATCCTAATTATTTACTCTGAGGAATAGTGGAGCAGAGAGAGGGGCCGTGCTCTGAGTGGAGGAGGAATATGTTATTAAATCATATCGCTGTTTGGCCATTAAACGGGACAAGTCATGTCTGTGCCCCTGGCTTGTAAAGGCTACAGCTTAATACAATCACCAACTTTTACTAGACGCCTCCCCGAGTAATCACACGGCACAGTGAGAGCAGCCAAACACAAACAGCACACACAGACACGCCGGTGTCCACTGTCTGTCCGATGTCTACACGCCGTCTGCCTTTTATCCTGGGATATAACATTACAAATGGCGCCCGCCACGGAGCGCTATGCAGGAGGAGGAGTGCATTAACTTGGACAATCCACATATTCCTTATCCCATTAACAGACACGGGGAGGGCCAATTACAGCAGCCCAGCCTAGGAACAATAACGCGTAGATGTAAGACCACGGATATCAACCTCACGAGATTTGTAAACAAAATAATGTCAGAATTTAAACGAATGCTAGGTGCTTTGTACGAGTAAATTCAAATAATAAATTCAAATGGGGAAACACCAGGGAGAGGGGACGCATCATAACAGAAAAATATAGTGTAAAAAGCAGAGCGGTTGGAGATTGAAGGGGCAGAGATGTAAGGCCGGAGTGAGAAGAGGGGGGGCTATAGCCACAGCTTAAAGCATTGTGAACTCTTCTTGAACCGGGATTGAAGTCATACGGGCCATAAATCACCGAGCAGCACTGAAACAAGCTGCATTAGAGCCTTGTTGTTCTCACTCAGCTCTGGCCTACATCCACAGCCTGCCTCCACGCTCACGCTGCACACCTTACCTTTCCTTTCCTCCTCTCCTTCCCTTAGCTCAACCGGTACCGGTCCAGCCCGAGCCGGTGCCGACACCACATCTCAGTCAATAACAACCATTCGAAATCCAACTGGGTCCTTCCTTCTTCTTGCTCAGTTATAGTCCCCCCTCCACCAATACGCAGCTCCGGTGTAGTCCCGAGTCCTTCCCGAGCGCCACAACAACCCAGAGCGGCGGCGGAGGATGAGCGGGCTTAGCGGCGCGGCTCCCCCGGACGCAGAGGCGCATGAACGGACGGACTGGGAGGGTTACGCGGTGTATAGCGCTAGCCTACCGGGTATAGCTCGGTGCACATGAATAAGGGCTGTACGGGAGGGCTAGCTAGCGCACGAGCAGAACGAGCTTACCGGGAAGCCACAGCCCGCTGCCTTCGCGTCCCCCCACCCCTCTCCCGCCCTCCACCTCCACCCTCCAGCGCTGCCTGCTTGCTCGCCTGCCTGCGCCGCCGCCGCCTGATAACAATGGCCCTCAAATGTCTTTCTCTCGGAGCTCCACAACAGCAGCCAACCAGGTCCAGCTAGAGTCCCTCACGAACATGTCACCCCATCGTTTTCTCCATAGGTTTTCTCCATCTTTTATTAACCTCCTCCTCCTCGCGTCGGGTTGAGGTTTGTATTGGAGCAGCGTTAGCCCGGTTAGTATTCCATCAGCTTGTTTACAACACGGCTGCTGCTGCTGCTAGGCTGGGGGCTGACAGAGGAGACTGGACTTAACTGACGTGCTGATTCCTCATCAAACAGCTCGGCGTCACTCACACTGGGTTCATCACAGAGCATCACGCTCAAAGCATGTGCGCCAAGACGCCTTTACACGAGTGTTTACCACCGTATATACCTTACAACTGCTGAATGGAAGTTCCACCACTATTTATATGAACCAGTTGTTCATTGCCTGTAGCCCAGACATTTTCAAAGGAAAGTGTAACTGTTCTATAAAGGGAGTTCACTTTCAAGAAAATTCTATTAGATTACAATTTGACTCAGGCCCATTATAGCACAAAAGCTGCGTAGCATAAGCCATATGCCATATTTTAATAAATGTGGGTTTATTAGCTAATTAACATGCCCATAACAGCAATAAAGGCCTGTAATGCGTTTGATAATAGGACAGTAACTGTCATTTGAGAAGTGCATTCATTATTATTTTTGGTTTGTGACTTTTTGGGTAGGAAAGGACTGTTGACGGTTACGCACTGGAGGCTACACTGCATCTCTCTGTGGAATTCCTCCTTATCAGCCAACATTCCATAGAGGCCTGTGGAAAGACTATGGTTTACGTTAAAGCTGGGGTAGGCAATTTGGGAGGGACATAATGACGCTTGATAACATTGTATATCAATTGATTGGTCGAGACTAATATAGATATGAATATAATTTATGCTTTTAGGCTTCAGAAATGTGCATTGTAATTTCAGCCAATCAGGAGGCTGGTTCAAAGGAGAGTTAATGAGAGATAACAAACCTCTCTCAAAAGAGCACGGACAGCAGAAGTAATGTGGCAAAAGTAGTAACTGTTGTAGGTTTCTCTAAAATAGCATCAAAAATATGCACATATTGGAGAGTATTGTGAAAGCACAATAATGAAAAATTATAAAAGTAAAGAAAAAAAAGAAAATTATAACATTAGCATATATAACAAAAATCCAAATATCATCATATATATCAAATATCATGTATCATAGAAGGGTTTATGTTTTAAAACAAATGACACATTCATCAAAGGAGCAATTTTTGGAGTAGGTAAAGCTGCATGTGGAAAAAGTCAGAAATATGCCAATATAGTTAATTTGAAATATGGCCAAAAAAGTCAATTTGATTCTAACCTGTATCATGCACTGCATTTCGTTGCATTGTACTTGTACATGTGTAATGACAATAAAGTTAAATCTAATCATAAAAGGGCACATTTAACTAAAATGTTATGTGTCAAAACATTGCAAATACAAAATAACAAATACAGTTCAAGTATCGTACACCACAAAATCACGACTAATTGGAAAGGCTTAAATATAGAAAATGTGGAAGTATAGAATAAAAATACTAGAAACTTGCAAAAGAAATTGAGAAGAAGTAACTTATTTTAAAATATATGAATCAAAGAAGCAAACAAGAATAAGGAAAGAGCTAAATATCACAAAATATTTTTAAGTACAGCTAACACTGCCCACTAGAAAATATTTGCATAATGTCTGCCATCTTTGGAAAGACTTCAGATTTTGCCAATAGCACCTTTAGGTTTTCATCATCTATTCTCCTTCTGCAGCCTGTCGTTCATCAGGAAACATGCTTTTAAAACCTCCACTTCCTGTTCTTTCACAGAGAGACATACTGCTACCAGTTCATGTTTATATTAGAACTCACAGGGGAGTGGGCCACAACACTTGGAGGAAAGGTGAAGAGGTCTAAAACTCCAAAGACAGAAGCAGGAAAAGCCAAACGGGGCAAACAGAGAGGTGAGAGCGTGAGTGCAAATTGAAAATAAAACCCTCCGTTGACGCACGAATACGCACTCACACATATCTCCCACTATCTCCAGCCTCTCTCTCTCTTTCCACTCGCCTCTATTTTTATTATTCAGGACGCTACGCTGTCGTTTATGGCTACGTAAGATTTATGAGTTCCCTCGCGCCCAGCAGCGTGTGTGTGAGCGTGTGTGTGTGTAAACAGGCAACTTAAAAACAGATAGCATTGGCTGTAGGCTGCTGAAATGTGAGGATGGCTCCGTGTAGGTGGAAGGTGGGAGCCCAAAATGTCTCCGTCTGCAACTTCTATTTTAGCAATCCTGCCTTTGTCCGGACTAAGGATACTGCTGAGTACTCATTAACCAAATCTCCAGGTCTGTGTCTGTTTCTTGCGGTGGTAAGAGGAGCAGTTTTGTGGATTCCTCGCTAAAACATGCCGGTGCATGTAAAGGATGGGCAGTTATTCTTGATTTCGCGTGGATGACAGACGCCGTGTTGCGGATTGAGTCACGGGTATTGGGTTTCACAACTGCAGCTCCCTCTCCAAGCCTCGCTCAGCTCGGGAAATGCATCTTTTTTTCCATTTGCCCCTGGGATTTGAAAGGGAAAAAAATCTAGGCCACTGAGGATGGCACTAAGGAATTTCCTTTGACTGTGGGATTTCAAATCAAATCAGATTCCAGCCTGGGCTTCGCCACTGCCTGTTTTTTTTTTTTTTTTTTTTCTCCCCAAGTGCTTTTTCTGTTTCTAGGAAAACATTGTGGATCATTCGTAGCTACGGCCCATTTTTATTGCCACTTTTATTGTTATTGCTCCTATTATTTCTCGCTTTCTTTCCATTATTGTTGCCATTACCGCCGTTACTGTGGATATAAAGCGGTGTTTTAATAACTGTCATGATGGAGTGACCTGCTCCACTTCCCGCTGGGTCTCACTCGCACTGCCCTTCACACATAAGTATTACATTACATTACATTAGCACGTGGCTATACTTGACTTACGTCATGGGCGTTATTAATGCGTTAAAAAAAGCATTACCATAGGTCATTCCACATACAATGTTTGCGCGTACAGAGCTTTAAACAAAATAAAAAGTAATAACATAAATAGTGAAATATTAAAATAGACCAAAACAAACCCGAGAGGGTCCATGTTTAAGGGGCTAAATGTATCATTAAAACAAAAGCTAAAAACTTAAAAGTAAATGTCCACCATATATTTTTTTTAATTTGTAGACTTTGTTGAACGTGGCCTAAAGATGTATACACCACAGTCTTCAAGGCTATGCGCCACACACACTATACCTAAGGCCCATTTATGTCACAGCAAACCAAGGAAAAAGCCACATCTTAAGCAGCACTTACCGAAAGATGCCTTGTTTTTTCCTGCGGCTTCAGTTGAAGAAAATAGCGTCCGGAAAGCTCCAAGGAACTGCGAACCAGAACCGGGAAAGGGCAGGAAAAAGAGAAAGAGATATGTAAGATATCAAAAAGGTCTGTCTAAAATCCGATACAGATCCCAGACCTAGAATGTGAAGTGTAATCAAACTCTCCGGACAGGCCTGCTCCAGCTAAATAATCTCCCTCAAATCCACAATAAAAGCCACCAAGAGGAGGAAAAAAATCTGGGAATAGAGCTCCTCAATTGATTGCACAGATCGTATTACATCATCTCATATTCAGCAGTTTTAGTTTCACACCGGAGCATTTAGGAACGCGAGCTGTGGACACAGTGGAACGTTAAGAGGAGGAATGGCTTTTGTTGATAGCAATTTAGACAAAAAAGAAAATAAAAACTTGGTAAAAAAAAAAAAAAAATCAAAAAAATCTTCACAGTTCTGGAGACGAAGTGAAATAACGGCACAGTCCGATCCTTCTTCGCAAAACGTTAAGCATCATCCGTATGGGCCTATTGTAGAGACACGCCTAAAGTAAACCCAAAGGGAATGAGCAAAGTCAATAAAGGTATTAGTGTGTCGCGTAATTATTAAGTCAAAATAAATGATTCATTCTAAGTAAAGTCGCTAGAATGTATTTTGTGTCTGTACCGAAGCAGAAATCAAGACAAATAAGTTTACATATGAAATAAGAAACGTGCACAAAGTCAATCTAGAAATCATTAGGACTTTTGGCGCATCAAAATAAAATCATAAAAATAATACAATAATTTATGAACGGGCAACTGTAGTTATGTTTTTGACCAAATTTAGTCTCATTATACAAACCAGTTATTAAGTATACTGAATGTGTGGACTATGGTCTAAATTGAGTAACATAAACCTATAGCGAGCAATTTGTTGAAGGTAATGGGGCCCAGGCCAGGATTAAGGAATAAAGTAAAAAATTATACTAACCCCATGTCAAAAAAAGATCGTATAAATCACGGGCATAGTTGGTAAAAGACCTGAGCGCCATAACGAGGCCGGAGCAGTGAAGGAGAAGCGGCCTCGGGAGGTCAACAGCTGTTCCCCACTGCCCATAAATAACTCCAGAATCAGTCACAGAACACACACACACACACACATCCCGGACCAGGTCTATCCCAAGCGCGTGTCCACGGAACCGCTTTGGAGAGCTCTTTGGTGAATGGTATCATTGCGTAATGGAGAGACGCTGTTGTTGCATAGCGGCTGATATTAGACACTGCTTCTGCTGACAGCTTCTCCAAACACATAAATCACAAAGCTCCACTATCCCAGCCTCCGTCCCAACACCACCGGCCTACAAACTTTATATCCACTCACGCTTAGCTACGCGCGCCGTCCGTGCCAATCGCGTCAGGCCCGGGCCTGTCCCACCTGCGTCCGCCGCCGCCCATTTGACTGCTCTTGTCCAAAGTTTTCCGCAAAGCAAAGTGATGCAGGGGCCCGAGTAGCTTTTAGCCTGCTAGCCCATAGGCCGAGACAAAAGGGAGGAGGCCGCCTCCAGGCTCGGGGAAACAGCTGATGAGCCACATTTTGGAGGGAGTGGGCCGGTTTTATAGGCTATAGAGACCAGAGTAGGCCAGGATAAAACAAATGACAGAAGGGCACTTTTTTATTCAGATCGGGGTTCCCACGCTTTTCAGGACTTCTCTGGTTTACTTAAGTGGTGTCAACACAAAACGTTAAAAGGTCACGTTTATAGGAATCATTTCAAGGTGAAAGAAACTAGCCTATATTAATCAATTTCTCGTTTTGCCTAGTTACTAAAAGCAAGCTGGCTAGTATTTGTTATCATAATACCCCTTTTATGTCTCCTTGTTGTTTAACAGACTAAAATGAGCAACTACAATATATTTGACTAAATGTAGGTATGTAATGTCCCAAATGTTGCAACTCAACAACTCAAAATGATGCTGCAGTTTGGCTGGGTGAGTCTAAAGATATACCGGGGTCCTAAACTACACACACTGGTTTCGAGCCATATTAGTTGTGATGCTATAAATACATTACTACAGAAATGCTTTATTTTCATCCGTTAGAGTCAGAATCTATCTGTAATCCACTTCCTGTCAGCAGTGCTTTTCTACCCCAATGTCACAACCCTAAGAAAATTATGCAAGAATCCAAACCAAAAGAAACTAAACCAAACAAAACATCAACATCATTGTTCAAATGTGTTTGTCAGACAACACAAGCCGTTTGGCCTTTTCTCACATTTGCCATTATATATAAATCACTTCCACCATATTCCATGTTTTGTGGGATGTATATCACTCAGACATGTGGAACCAACTACCCCTCAACATCTAAAATAAAGGTCTTGAAGAAGCAACCAATGGCTCCGTACAGTGCGGTCTATGAAACGTCACGTCTAATTTTTCAAGATAATTTCAAAAAGTGTTATTTGAAATTCAAGCTTTAACCAACAGCATTGTACGCAATACACCTTTGACACTTCTCTGTACTATCTGTCTCCTGTATTTGTGTGTAGCTTTGTGTGCCCCTTGATCCATGGAAACATCATGGCTTCTGTCCAAACATCCAACAAAGTTTATCAGTGCCGTCCGCTCTTATCTGCGCCTGGTCTGGAGGTGCCATCACCGCTCGGTTCGGCCCACGCACCACAGCATCTCACAGCACCTCACAGCACCTTTAACTCATACTGTCAGACCTCCTTTCCCTGTTGCAAAATCAACCGCTGCTGTGCTAAGAATGTGTGATTGGAACATGTCTGGCTTACTGCCGTTTCAGCTGCATTCAGGCATAAAAGATACATAAGATAATCCTATGTTATAGATCAACAATGGAGACATTCACAGTGTCCTAGCAGCAGTGGAAAATTGTATACTAGATTAAAATAACAGCATAACATGCATGGGGAATGGTGCACTGACGTAATATTAGCAATAATGAAATCCAGATTTGGTAAAAGAGACAAAACTTAAGCTGTCAGTCCTTTGGTCCTTAACACAGATACAAGTACTAGATAACACAACTACAACAAAGACAAAAAGCAAATGAATTAAACATTGCACATTTTCAAGGAAAGGTTGATGAGTAAAATCTAGTTGTTGTTGGTTTAGGAGCAGATCTGGCTCTTGTTGTGACGAGAAGTGTGTTTAGTCTGCGTTGAAAGTGAAGGCGTAGGATGTTATCACAATGGTATACATTTGTTGGGTAACTATAGTGTTGAAGAGCACATAAACTTAGGTCTGTGGAAATGGTTGTATATACATTGTATATACATTTTTCCACTTAGCGCAGTTTAATCTGGGTAAAAGGATAACCAATATTAAGTCTTTAAAAGCCCAACACCACTTTTAGGTTGTAGGATCACAAGATATACAGTAGAGCTTCCATGGAGCCCTTGGGATAAAAATCATTATAAATTGGCCTTCAACCGCTTCAGAAGGTTTCAATGTTTGGCTTAATTTACTAAGAACATCTGTAAAGTTACTTTTCAAAGCTGACATTCTGTGCTTTACAAATAAGTCCAAGTACTGTTTGGTATTATTCCTGTGGAACCATTCAGTGAAGACAACAAAAAAAGCTCTGACTATTCTACAACACAACCAGGTGTTTAAAAATCTTGCACCATTTCAAAGACATTTTTAGATCTTAAAACATGTTTGTGTTGCTGATGCTACACTGTATTATTAATAGTAGCAAACTGGTCATGACAGCAGCCAGATTTGACACTTTTTACAGTTTCAGTAATTCCAAAAATATACCAGGAAAATTACATATGAAATTGGTTAACCTAAGGACAGTTATCCTTGTTTTAAGTATTTACCATAATCTCTGTTGTAAACTTTATTCTATTTTTTACCAGTTATTATTTATTTTTTACTATTTTTGAACCAAGGGCAACTGCAGTTGACAGTTTTTTTCCTTATTTAAATTTTTTTTATACAGTCTGGAACAGATGATTAAAGCTAACCTGATAAACAGATAACAGATTGGGATGTTTTTCCTAATATAACTATTTTTTTTTCTAGCGTAAAACTGACATTTCATACCATATTTGCCATAACATTTTTTAAAGCGTAACAGATTTTTATTAAGCAGCAACAGTTGAAATATATATATACATATATATATATATATATATATACATATATATATACATATATATACATATATATATATATATATATATATATATATATATATATATATATATATATATATATATATATATATATATATATATATATATATATATATATATATATATATATATATATATATATAATATGCATAAAAACAACCAAAAATAAATGACATATATACTATATTACACAGTTAGCAAGTTATGTGTGAAAAGATATCAATGTAGCTTCTATCTTGAACCTAATCTGGAAAAATAAATGACATGAACCATGCAATCCATTATCACCAAACTTCTCTCATGTCCACTCCAAACCCAGACTTCATATAGGGCCTGTCCTCTTCTAACATAAACCAGTATCTCCCCTGACCTTTGACCTCCTCAGAGAAAGCTACTGCCATCCACAAAGATCTGCCATCTTCCATTCTTTCCCTTTGCCTTTCTTTTCATCAAGTCCATTTGTGAATTTCCTTGGAAGTGTAATGAGCTTGAACAACTGCATGAGGCGCAGCGCCAAATGGCCATGCGACGACAAACCTAGCAATGCACTTGAGCTCCTACTCTGTGGGTGGACGACACACATTTCAACAGTGTTTTCAAAAAGGACACTAAAGATACTGACTAGTGGACAATCAAATCATATAAAGAATCTTATTATTTATGTAAAACACAAAGTAGTTACATAAGAGATAGATTTCAGATAGCACTAGAGTTATTGATATATTTAGTAATTCGTCAGAGGCCAACCGTTTCCTAACTGCAGCATGTCCAACAATAGGGCTACATTGTATGCTTATAATTGTGTTATAATTGTGTTTTGTCTGGCAGAATTTTTTAAAAGATGCCATTTAGGACCTGTTTACAGAGCTAAATAAGCTTTAAGAATGACAAACTTATATTGTATTTCTGTGATACTTTTGCAAAAGAGCAGAATATTTGATTTTCCAGAAAACTTCTGGAGAAAGGGCTAGGTTTCCGTTTGCAAATGGCTTTTGCTTACTCAGTCTTTTTGAGATTTTAGGATTTCTAGATATGTTTTTGCTTTTATTTGATAGATGAGCATGGAACATGAGCCTTGTTTCTACTGGAGTGGTAACTGAACTATACTACCGCACTAAACATTAGATTGGTTCTGGTTTATAAACATTAAATTAAAAAATCTGTGCTAATTTCCTGTCGCTTAGGGAGTCACTATTTTAATGTCACATGTTCCCACTTGTGCTGTACCATACAGACTCTGTTTCACTGATGTTGCTAACTGCAGTACACAATTAGCATGTTTATTCATTCTCAAGTAATCTGCACCCAAACACTGGGAAAGGGTCAAAGTGTCCACAAAGTACTACAGCACAGTGCACCTTTTGGGGGCACTTTGGAGCCTTTTGGTGATGAAAACTTTCCTTTTTCTAAAAGGTTGAGCTAACACTGCTCCTGTAGAAACTATGCTATGAATATCAACGTGTGTAAATGGGCCATTAATTAGGTCTATAATTTAAGGCTGTACAATTTATTTCAAATTTAATGTTATCATAATTAGCATAATATTAGTGACATTGGCCAATCAAAGGGTTAAATCACATTAATGTGTTCATGTGCAAAAGCTGGGGCAAAGCTGGTCTAGAGTCCTGCATTTTAAATTCTTGGGCACATTAATTTAAATATTGTTGCAATCTACCTTACCGAATGTAAACTTGGAAAACTAACACAAAACATTTCTCCAACTCATATCAAGGACCGCTAAAGGAAATTTGTCATGTGCTGTTCATTTCCCCTGCAGTCCAGATGACATAACTTCCATGGGCGTGTCCTACATGGCTGGCGTTTACACCATTCCTGTCTGTCTGCTGAAATACAAGACGGAAAACACCATCCACTGCTGAGAAGATATGTAACTCTACATCATGTTTTCATTCAGGCTTGGGAAATACGAACAAACGCTCTGCTTGTACAAGTTCTTGCTTCTGGCTGGGGAAAACACAAGCACTGTAGATGTTAAGTTGACTACTTTGTGAATGGACAAGAGCAATTCTGTTCCTTGTTCAACAAAGCTTTATAAAGTAGAATTTCACATTTTCTGCTAAAATTACATCAGGGTTTCTGCTGCCAAACTGTGCCCCAACACCAAATGCCCTATCCTGCTAAGTGGCCACCTCGCAGCAGTTGTTCACCCGAAAACCCCTGCCATCAGCGCCTTCCTTTGACACCGAGTTAATCTTTATCAGCCATGCTAATGTTTAACCTCAAGCTCAAAGAAAGCACTGACACAAGAAGAGCCAGAGAGGGGAGCAGAGGAGACTGAGGTGTGTGTGTGTGTGTGTGTGTGTGGGGGGGGGCACAGGGGTTGGTGGATGGGGGGCGTGGGGGTGCCCTTTTTGCTCCTGGGCCATAAAAAGTGCCAAGCTCACCAAGTCTGTCAGGCTCCGACGAACGAGGATGGATGTGTCCGGCATGGAGAGTGCATGTGTCACAGCGGGCAGCGGACAGAACTAAAAACGGGATTTAAAAGCTGCAGGGAAGCATTTACAAGAGCTAAGTTATAGCCATCAATGCAGTCTTTGGAACGAATTTTTTGTCACAGAATCCACTGTAACACTGCATCCAAGTGACTTTAAAAATAGATTCCTATTTTCTGGGAATACAATCATGTGCTTGCCATACCGTTGCAAATGACAATGCTAATAATGCTAAGAAAATCACCTTAGCGTGATATTGCATGTCTTTTTTATTATTATTATCTATTTGAGTGTATTATTCACTTGTCAGGGACCAAGGACAAACACATCTGAGTTATTTCGCGTTGGGATTCCTTTTTTAATTACTAATTATTAGATACTATTAAAAATACAGGGAAAACAAAAGTACAAAAGTATACAAAAATACAAAATACATTCTTCAAATTCAAAACACAGATGATTGCAAACAGTAAGAATAAACAGTTTAATGTTGGTAAAACTGATTTTTCATAAAGATTGTCAAAGCATTTCAGACTGTCTGGAGCTAGTTCCCTTTTTTGGAGGCTCGGAGATTATTTGGAAGTTAAAACAAATGCTAGGAACTTTGTCTAATTCTGCACCAGTTCATATATTCCAAATGCAAAGTCCGATACAACAAGCTATTCAGTAGTGCTTTTATTTAGTTTTTGAGGACAAAGCTGACTGGGTTAAGATTAGGGTTAGTGCGGGCTGGCTTTATTGTATTGGCTCTTTGTGCACTTTATTGTTATGTGAGGTTAGCTCTTGTAACTTAATACACCCGTTTTACTCCAAGCACTTGTAACTCTCCTAGCCCCAGTCACAGGTAGATGCAGTGCTATCACTCTAAGAACTACTGCTAACTCCGCTGAGCTTTGCACATTTATTACACTTTTGGTTAATAATAGAAGGTATGGTTAACCACTTTTTTACAGCTAAACTGGCTTGAACTACCTCACCATTTGTATATTTGTACTTTAACTCTCAAGGTTTATTCACACAGCACTGATCTTTGCCCAATCAACTTTTTTTTCTTCAAGATGATTATGAAAGGAAGATTTTTTCTATTTTAAAGGCCAGACAAGATCCCTTTAGTTATGGCTATGGTTTTATGACAGACGTCCAACACGTGCTAGCCGGATAATCTCAAACAATTATAGGCCGTAGGTTGTAGCTTATTGAAGAGGTTTTACTTTTTGCCAGGCTAAGCTCTCACTGTTTAAACTATTCAAGCTAGTTTTGTGAAAAACATTAGCCTAATCTTAAAAACAAAAAGTGGCAATACATTAAAATAGCTTGCTATAAAATTCAAAACAGTTTAAAAATATCAAATAATGTAGGTGAAATACATTAAATACATTGCATTCAAGTCAAACAAATAATTAAAAATTTTAATATAATTAAGTCCATATCTAGCCTTAACGTTTTAATAACTTGACAACAACATTAAAAATATACTCTCCTGAATTTGAATTTCCTTCAACAGTACAAAACGGGGGGCCTCAGTGGCTCACCTGGTGGAGCGTGTACCACATACTCAAGAGTCCAAGGTTTGTTTCTGGCCCGGGTCGTTGATCTCAGTCACCCTGTTTCTGTCTGTCTGACACTGACTCAAATGAAAGCTAAAAAGCAGGACATGGGAACTCGGTGCATAAGACAATAAATGTGGTCAAATTATTCAATAAACTACCACAAATAGTTATTATCTTTATGTTACTTTTCACTTATTAAAAATCACTAAGATTATACAAATACCACTTCTCTAAGACTCAGTAGAAGTACTTACAACTGAGTACCACTTGCCGATACCACACACTGATACACATACCAACGAGACAATTTAGTGCAAACCAGAGCAGAAAATTCTTGCACACTTGTTGTGAACAAGGGCCTACAATCACAAGTACTAGGATTGGTATCAGCACAACCCTAGATAAAGATGTAACTGTTTCAATTGTTGAGCATATTTGTTGTAAAAGATTTATCGGTGAACTATGACACCTTGCTTTTCAATGCTTTAGTTTGTGAAATGTGAATGTAGCAATGAGCAGGCGCTGACTGATATGTGTCTGTGTTCATTTGTGGCTTGGCAAATCCTAAAAAAATGATTTTCCAAAGTTGTAATCACATGCTTTGAGGCCTCACTGCTGCACACCAAAACAGGCCTGTATTAATTTCCAAACAACATCTTGTGACACAGCCATCAAAATAAAAGAAGCTTGTGATTGTAACTTAATCAGGCCACTCGGCTGGGCAGCAGACGCTCCTGCTACCGGTCGTATTTGAGCAGGAGAAAGCAGCTGTATGGATCTGGGCCAGAGCTGTCACACTTTATACACTGTCAGAACATTAGGCCTGCTTGCCCCCACTATTTTACTCTGATTGGTATTTTGCCCATAGTTTGTCAGTGATGTATGAAAAAATCAATTAAATGTTGGCAGCATTGGAGTTGCTGTGGGTTTTAACACCAGTTTTATGTCATGGATCCCGGAAGTAAGCGAAAACCACCAAGGTCGGGGCTTTTCCGGAACAGCTGTTGTTTTCCTCATCACGGTGATCGTATCAGAATAAGGGTAAGGTGGATAGAGCATTGGCCAGTTTAGAGTGCGGTTATTGCTTTGAGATTATATGAAGAATGTCTAAACGTGCCAAAATCTGGATGTATTTTATCTGGCCTTACAGTTTTGCAATTAATGGGCTAATATTGGAACATTACGGCATCAACAGGTGCTTGGCATCTTTTAGATTAACGTTAACAGAAAGTTTTAACATTTAGGTTTAAAAACAAGAGTAGTTGCCTGGCAAAAGGTTCCTTGCTACTACATATGGCCACTATGGACAATCAGATCAACTAAATAGGTGTATACCAACCATCAAAGAACTATAAAGTAAACCATAGATTTAGACTCAATACCATTTGCCAGAATTGATGGTTGTGCAAGAAAAAATAAAAGTGCTATTTGTGGCTTTGCCTTGTGTCGCTGAAAGGAGAGCCTTGACTGTGTGAGCAGAGGAAGGGGGCAGCCGCTATCTGTTCACACTCTCATGCTTCTTTTATTGATATGTCAGCTTTTTTTTTTTCTTTTTTTTTTTAAACACTGAAAATGTTAAATTAGCTGTTATGGAAAATGTGTTTCGGTTCCTGCTTAGGGCCATAACCAGACACTTCAAAGAAAAAATGTAGATGTAGACATATCTAATGTCACTGCTGGAACACTGTGAATGCCAGTCATGCTACGTTCATATTTTATCATTAATAAATGTAGTCATGCTTACAGATATTTGAAATTGTTTTGTGGGCAACTGAATAACGCAGTACGATGTGACTTTTCATAAACAATGTTAATGTTTGACAAATATGTTTGATCACAGTTTGCAAAAAGAGATGCATCTGTTTTATTAATTCAATGACACTGTTGAGCATGGGTTCATACATTCCACTTTTGTTTTTATAGTTAGGGCTGAATATTGGTTAATAGTGCAGATACAGTACTGGACAGAGGACTATATTTTTTTTCAATAGAATATTTAATACAGACATTAACTAAATATATTTGGAGAAAACAAACCAAATGGGGGAACTACATTTTACTGTCATCCTGTCCACTTGCAGGTGTTAGGGAGTGTGCTTATGGCTGTTTGTTGTATTTTTGTGCTTTGCTGTATTTATGTTCTGTTTTGTGTTCCCGCTGTTTTGAATTAGTAAATGTGTGAAGGGGAAGGCTATTGCCTGACTGTGCCAAGGCTATTTCTGATCTACTATTCAGAAAACAAATTTTGATCCACACAAAACTTTAATTATTTGTAGCATAAACGTTCAGATTGGCAGTGCAATTAACTTGAAATGGTATGGTTAATGGAGTGATTAAGTGTTAAGTATGGTTTAATAGTAAACTACTTTTCCTTTGGTAAGGGTTGACTAAATGGGCAGGCATGTGACAGACTAAAAAGTGTACCTGGCTATGGTTAGACTAGACAAATAAAACATGGGACTATTTGTGGCTTTGTTTTGTCTTTCAGAAGCTAAGGCCTTGACAATGTGAGCAGAGGGAGGGGGCAGCAGCTTCTTGAGTAAGCAATCTGTTCGCGCTCCCATAAATCACAGCCTGGCTACATGCATCTTCTTTCTTTACACCTAGCCGTCAGCTCTCTATTCACTACGACTCATTCACCGATGTGTGTCACGCATGCACACATAACACACACACACACACGCGCGCACGCCAGCTCACCTATGTCGTACCCAAATGCACCTTTGTCCTTCGGTCACCACAGCCTCACTCACACATGCTGCCGGGACTTTGTTTGGCTGCTATACCTATTCTGGGCTTTTCGCACGCGCACACACGCACGTGCACTGGCTAAAAGAATGTCCACTGATCTGTGCTCACATGTCTCTGTGAGCGCGGTCACATAACAGATAATTAATGACAGTGGCGTGGGATGGGGGCGCCTCGGGAACAAACACCGGGACACGAGACGGAACCAGAGGCGTCCCGGAGCACACCTACCTGCTGTGCGGCTGCAGAGGACCGGCTTTAGCCCTGGAGCCTGGATGAGAAATCCTCACTTTGTGTCTTCTTCAAAAACACTGGATTTATGAATGGGCAAAACTATGCGTAATTACGCGTGGTCGCTCTGACGTTCAGTTCTTTTTCTAATGGAATCCACCAATTCTTCTCAGCTGCTGCAGAAAGTCCATTTAACTGAATCCATTATGGAGTAAATCCGTGTCTGTTTTGCTGTTTTGTATCTACATTGACGCGTTACGGCCAAATGCAAACCGCGATTTTGCGTTGGCCATAAATCTCGCTCGTCTTCGCCATAAATCTTCAACATCCACAGCCCACCTACAGCACCAGCCTGACGGGGACAGCTCGGGCTCAGTCTGGGGCTCGCAGCGCTTCTCCCTTTACCCTCGTAGCTCGTGCGCGCGCCCACCCCCTTCTCTTCACCTCAGCGCCAAGAACATTCCCTGTTCTTACCTTAGCCGATCTCCACCACTTTGCCCCGAGCTCTGAAAGAAGTCCAAGGATATATATATATATATGTATATATATGGTTTTCCAGCTCAGTCCTGAGTCACAATCATTGTTCTTCTCACTCTAGACTCCTTATCTCGAAGCTAACCCTAGATAACCCAGACTCCTAGACTAGGACTGTGCCCAATTCTAGGGGCTTTTGTTGCTTCTTCTCTCCACTCCCCGCCTGCTTTTTTGACGCTCTCGGGCCCGGATTGACACGGTGAACTGTGGCTGAACCGGGCTGCGGACTGACAGCTCGGCAGGGCCCTGTGGAGGTGAAAGGGGGGAGGGTGGTATCAAGGGGGTCCTGGTTCTGTCCAATGGGCGGAGAGCGAGCGGTGAGCTTCTGCGTGATCCTGGGCCAGATGTTGGTTATGACATGGCGTCAAACTGAGCGCGATCAGAGCAGAGGAAGAGCAGACGTTCCGCTGGGATTTGACCCGCGCGCGTCCGGCTCCAGGGAGACGCTCTCCGCCGGGGCTGTGCTGGTGTTTACTGACAGAAAGGAGGAAAGATTCACAACATTTTACATCAGTCCGGATCAAACAGCACAGACCTGACCTCCGCATCCATGAATGGGGTATAATTGGTTTAGCTCTAGCACAAGTTTCTCTGAGCTAATGCGCAGAGGGGATTTCAGATCGGCGCAAAAAACGTCTTAACTGCAATTACAATTGTATCATGTCGTATCAATGCATTCGTGTCTGAAAGTGCAAATATCCCCACATTTCTATCCTAAACTTGTGAACACTGCAACGTGCACGGCTTTAAACCCGCCACCATAATTACCATTGTCTTAAAAAGAACAAAGAGAAAAAAAACGCATATATTAATGGATTTATCTGGTATGCGCAAATATTAAGTGCATTTAGGACTAAACTCGGCAAACGCCACTGTAGTCGCTTCTTAAAGGTGGGAAATAATCTTAAATTTATATCTTAAATACAAAAATACAAAAATAGAGCTTTGTTCAGGCCTTAAACGCTTTATTACTAATGAATCTAGCTCCTTTACGCGCAAATAAAACTTCATGACCGTCTTTACATTCTCAAACTGAGCTGAAATTATTTCTTCACAGCGCGCACACACAGCGTGTACCTTAAATGTGATGTAGTCTTGTCTTGAACCCACAAATACCAATACCAAATGTAAGTCTCAGAAAGCGCCCAAATGAATGGGGTTTTCGTCCTAAAAGCGAAATATTAACTGTATTTCTACCTTGGCTTCCTCAAAATCCATTGCAGTTATTTATTAAACTGTAAATATTGATGAATACACACACATTAAATACACAAATTTAAATGCAGTTATGTATTTAATACGCAAGTATTTACGGATTTATCTCATATACGCAGATATATAGGCCTAACTGCATTCAGTAATTCCACTGCAATACTGAAACAGCACATACATACTGTGTATACTAGTATGTAATATATATACTATACTATACGTATAGTATATATTTTAAATGCAAAAATTGTACTGTATTTTTGTCTTTAAGGACCATTTTATCTTTAGAGCAAAATTAACTTATGTCATAATGACTTGGGGAAACGCAAAACTCATGTTTAGCCATTGTGTCCTACTTTAGAGCCTGTCTCATAAAGCTGCTGTTTATTGGCACTCCCTGGATCTAAAAAGACGCGCTTGTGCCTATCTCTCTCTCTGGATAGTGGCTGGTCTTATCTGCCCACGCCTTCACATGCCTTTACTGCACACACACACACACACACACACACGCTCACACTGGGCGAGCGAGGGAGAGAGAGGAGATAAAGTAAGAAAAAGGCGAGAGGGAAGTTCAATTACTCCGTTATTTGATAAAAAACAAAGAGGAGAGGATCGTACCGTGGACACATTTCCGGCTGTGTTTTATCGTCGCTGCTGCTGCTTTCACTGCTGCTCCTGCTCTCGGCCTTTCTTTGGATACGGTTTCAGACGCTCATTTTTCACGCGCCTTGAATCACTAGCCTCGTGTAGCACATTATAAATTAGCAAGAGGCTGCTTATTGATTTATTTCCAGTCGGCTAATAATAATCCACAGGCAAGCAGTGAAGAGATTTACCGGGAAATACCTTGGAAACTGGACTTCCCATAGTAAAAATAAAATAAAATAATGATAATAATAATTACAACTATAATAAGCATAATAATAAAATAAAAATTAGGTGCCTGTTGCAGCTGATTAAGTGTGTTTTCTAAACACTGGTCTTGTTTTTACGCGCTCCTTAAGCACTGGCAGATTTATGAGACCAAGAGCCGAGCCTGGATTTATGTTCCTCCTGCTGCGTTCCACAAAAAACGCTCCTGTCTTGTTTTGTGAACCATCAAACTTCCATCTAAAAGCCAAGCTGCACACTTCTCTGTCATTCATCTAAAGGGGACAAAAAGCGACATGGGCGTACAATAGATGCCAATTGCTACAACAAATATATAATGGTAAATTAAACAACAGTATGCGTCAAAACATTAGATTTATTTATTAAGTTCCTTTAAAATTATTTACATCCGTTTAACTTTCTGCTAAAAGCTCATTCTGTCTCTCATTGTGTCAGTGAAGATTGTCACTGTGCAAATCTCAAAGCGCCAATATTACTGCATTAATCTCTTTGAAACCACATTTTTCACTTTATTCATGTGTTAAATTGCGAATATTTGCGTGTGTGTGTCTTAGAATTTCTAAATGTTGTGTACAAAAGCCAAAATATTTGCCGAGATGTTGCATTGCGTAAACGCCAGCCGAGTTCATTTCAACGTTCTTACGGTTTGTTTTGCTTCGAAGGAATGTTAAACTATGAAAAAAATGTGTCTTTTTTACTCAAATGTTTCAGTTGCATATTTCTGGACACGCTTATTACTAGTGTAAAGTTTAAGCACTTGGTTTTCTGCAGGAGGAGCACTTCACGTTCTATTCTTGAGCTTGTTGAAGCGTGGGAGAAAGACAATATGGCTGCCAGACGCTGCAGTGAGTGGGAAGATGCTCCTTGTCTAAGGGCTTGCTCGATTTTACGTGTGACAGACGCGTGGGTTTACTCTCGTATACATCCAACTTGTATTTGACCAGAAATTGAAAGCGGGAAGAAACATGGACTTTGGAGTTTTGATGGCTTTGAGGTTTTGCTAACGAGCTGCTGCTGCTGTTTGTGGGCTTTGGAGACATCCACTCTTTGTTTCATATGCATCTTTTGGATATATTTAGCTCTGCCGGGTTTAACCATTTCCATATTACGTGTGCTTTTCAAATAACCATCGTTAAATTCAACACAATTTCGTCTTAGTTATTAGTTTGCTTGTGCGTTGCCCCTATTCTCACAGTGACCCCACACATGCTTTGTCCTGCAGCACATTTCTGCTAAACATTAATTCCAACTCTAAATGGCCCCCGCTTCACAAAAGGCTTCTTCTTCTCTGCCCGTAACACATTAACGCACGCGTTTTTCACAGTAAGGCCTTATTTTTGTTTTTAAACAAAGAGCATTTAATGTTAGCGCTCTTTTGGAGTTAAAAACCCCTCTCTAGATGTTCCACAGGCAGTGGGAGCCGTCCTCAACACCGCTACACACACATTTGGAACTATTTTTGTTGGACTAAGAGTGGACACAGGCCTTAGATAAGAAAGTCTGTTGTATTTTTATTTATTTTTTTACAATTCTGATTCTATTTCATTTCTCTTTCAGGTATAGTCCCTTTAAAAAAACGTCTAAGCAATGGCAACAAGCGCCGTCCTGACTGGCGTTTTGAAATATGATTTAGATGCTTCCCTGTCATCCAAATCAGATCCGAGGATGAGGGGCATCAAGACACAGATATAAATATATATGAAAAAGAAGGAGCCCTCCCTCCCTCCGTCCGTCCGCAGAAATGAGGCGGGATATTGCTTGTGACACGGCGGATGGAGGATGCAGGCTCTTCTGCTGCTGCTGGGGCTGTTATTAGGTGATGGGAAGCGCAAACGGGGTAATTTGGTTATGCTAAGGTTTACATTGGAGAAGGTGAGCTCACTGAGGATGCGCACAACAAGAGCCTGTTTCACATTCTATGTTCCATAGATCCACGCGACACTGTTCTTGGCATGTTTATGTATTTCACAACAATAAAATAAGAATACAAAGTCACTTAAAGTCATTATTGCTTTAAGTGATTACAGATTGTGCAATATTAAGTAACTTAACCTAGTTATAAATACAAGACCTAGAGTATCTAAAGTGTTTGTGGGAAAAATATTTATCTAGTGATTTTTGTAATATTATTTAAATAAAATAAAACGTAAAATGAAGATTTTGGAGCTACTAGGAATATTAGGATATGAGTTTTATGCAGATTACGCACAATGTATATGCACTTACTATTATCATTAGGATTCATATTATAACGATTAATATGGCTTTTATAATCATTACTCCCATTATTGTTGTTGTTTTTATCATACAGTTTAAATAATCATTCGCTCAAGCTTATAATAGAATCCAATTTAGCAATTAAAGTCATAGTTCATTATATTTCTGATTATTCTTATTGTTACATAACATATTTCTTTCACTACGCTGTGTCCGTTTGTACTTATCCACACGATGGAATAGAAAGGCTACAGTGTTGTACAATCATAATGCGAATACTGAAACTATGTGTCTCTAATAAACAAGGTGCTTTCAAGTGGCATATATTGTCCTCTGTATTTTTCAACAGCATCCACAATCTCACAAGTATACACACTTTACACCTACAAAAAATAAATAATAAATCATACCAGCGCCATCTTTATGACTTATGAGTTGATGAAATGGAGTTTAGCCTTTGGCACAACCTGACGCTACCTCTCACTGAGCAAACGTGCGCTAAGCCTTTGGAGCGAGCTTTATGAATGTGCTAAGACACAAATATGAACCCGAAGAGAGAGAAAAAAAACGTGTTATTATTTGAACGTTGAAGAAGTAAATGGTTTGATTCCCAGAGAATTCCTTGAGACAGAGCAGAGACACAGAGTGCTGACATGAATAATGGCGCTCAGCTCAGTTCCAGAGAGCATCCAAGGAAAACACGCTGGGAACATGCAACACAACCACCAAGTCAGTGCACAAGTTGCTTTCAGGCGAGTTCACCGGGACATTACACAGACCCGAGGTAGACTTCATACATCAACATTTTGAAAGTGGGCTCAAATGAAGGCAAGTTCTAGGAACCTGACTAGAAGAGCGTTTATGCCAGTGAAAATAAATAGCTCCAGTGAACTAAACGTGGCTCCCTAACAGCCTCTGGCCAGATAAATGAGCTTCCCCTGGCCGCTGGCTCTTTTTATGAGATTTGATGGCGGGTCGAGGCGTGCCAAATTTAAACAAATCTCTCGTTAATTGGTCGCCGCAGTAATTCAAGAGCCGGGGTTCCTGCCTACAGCCACAAAACCACACCAGCTCCTTCAAGCAGCAGAGAGGGGTGTGTGTATGAGTGTGTGTGAAGTGGGGGGGAAGGGGGGTTAGCCGGAACTGCGAGGAAGAGCGAACCGAGATGTGTTCCGGTGTATCCCGTGTCTGTCCCGTCCACTGTCATTTCCCCCTCCACCTCATAGTGGAGCAAACGGTGAGCATGAACGTGATTTATCGTAGACAGAGGCGTAAACAACAGTGCTCTCTCACAGAACGCACAATGGCAACCCCCGGCCGCACGCTGACACCGCTGCCTCAACATAAATCACGAGTAGTGAGGGGGCCCGGAGATAGAGAGAGATGTGGAGGCAGACGCCAGCTGATGTGATGGCTGGAGCGGAGATGGAGAGGAATATCCAAACGCTGCTTAAAAAAAAAAAAAAAAACACATACACATACACAAACAAGCCATAAGTCTGGCCTCGCTCTCTCTCGAGTTTGTGGAAAGCGGGCTGCGGCGCCATAAACAATGGCTGATGATGATGGTGATGATGATGGGTGGGGGGTGAAGTGTGTAAACAAGGCGACAGCGACATGAGGCACGACGAGAATGGAACATGGCTCGGCGGTGCGCCGGGGCATATTTACCGCGCGGTGAAAATGACAAGGATGCGGCAGCGGCGGACGGCGAGAGGAAGCCTTCCCCACATGCAGTTCCCCCTTCTTCCTCGCTTCCTTCCCTCGCTTCCTTCCTTGCTTCCGCAATACTCACGGTGTCCACAGCGACCCGCAAGACGCACGCCAAACGTCCAAATTTGTTTTATTGCAGCGCCTTCTCTCTTTTTCTCTTCTTCTTCTCTCTTCTCTCTCTCTCTCTCTTTGCGCTTGCTATGTGTGTCTTCTCTTCTGCCCCTCTTCTTCCTCCTCCTCTTGTCTCGTGCTCTCTCGCCCCCCTCTCCGCTGCTACAGGGGGGCTCTTTTTTTGCCTGGAAAAGGACAGTTGAGTTTTCTACGTCAGACTCTCATGTTGAACCGTTATATTCGGGGAACCAATACATATCTATTCTGCAACATCGGCATTAATTATTTAATGAGTCACGTGACGAAGAAAGGGGTGTGTGTGGGATAGTGAGGGTGGTGGTGGGGGTGCACCCATGGCTCCTCTGCTGTTCTTTTCGGGGCCCACCCGGTTTCAGGCGTCAAGTATTAAAAGTGAGCCAAAAATGTGAAGCTCGCGTCAAAAACTCACATTTCTCCAACGTCATAAACAAACAGTCTTAAAACGTTGACTGTCACCGTCCATGTTCACGGTGAGAAATTATGAGCGCGCCCCTCACTCTTGTTCTTTGTTATTCCTCACTGTCATCTCCTCCTCGGCTCGCAGTTAGTCGCAGAACAGGGCTAATTCCTAACATTGTCTCACATCATATTTCACTGCATCCATATTTCCACATTATCATTCCCGGGGCTGGATCATATTAGACTGTAAAATGATGATGACAGCATAAAAAGGCAGGCATAAAACACGACGAAATAGGCTTTATATCTTTTATTGCGCGCAATATTAGGAATATTTAGCAAAGTGAGAGACACAGACTTGGGATTTGGCAGAAATAAATCATATGCCAGTTTTATTCTGTGGTATATACATATGAAAGTGGTCCTATGCGGTTTTAATATGTGACAAAAATACAAGAAAAAAATCAATCTGTCGTCCCTTATTCGTTTTACGCGTTTAATTCTTATTTTACATTTTTTGTCATTCTATTGGTAACGAATGACAATTGGAAAGTGTCCTTTTTGCTTGTATTATTGTTTGAAAATGTAGAATTATTTTAGCTGAAAAAGGGAGCACGCAAGGCCACCATCTCTAAATAATTGCAGAAATAGAAACGGGTAAAGGAGTGGGATACAGACGGAGAACCAAAAAAGACCAGAGACAAGACTCCCGTGGCGAGGCGAGGCCGTGGGGCAGCGACAATAGGACGCAGGAATCCTTTTGGTCTCCCCCATTTTGGTTCCACAACTCAAGGTTTAACAACAATGGAGTAACGGAGGGCAGTGGAAAGTGCTCGGGCAAAGCTATAGCGGCAAACGAGCAGAGAAGAAACGGACGTCAAGGTCAAACAATGAGACGCTGCAGCCCCAAGACGCACGGCTGTTCCTCCAGGACCTTATTCGGTCACGTGGAACCTGCGCCTGACTACGCTTTTGTTCTGCTTTTGTCTCCATTAAGAGTTTTTGTTATTTTAATCCTGAAATTAACAGCCTGTTTAGATTTAATTTTACGACAGGCCTAATGTTAAGCCAAAGACTTTACATTTAATGAAAATAAACACTTTGGTAAACGATTGGAATGCTTTGCTAATGTCAAAAAGCCTACTGATAATTAGCCAGAAGAAGACGAACGCGAAAGGTCTCACCCTATTATGCGCGTAACAGCTGCGCGGCGCTTTTATTTATTACTATGCTACCCGTAATGCAATAAAAAAAAAGCAGTGAGAGTTTTTTTTTAAGTTGCTTTCCCAGCGCCGCTGTGGTTTCCCTGAGATTTAACCCACAACAAGATTGAAATCAAACATTTGTGGTGGTGATGATGGCGTCTGTAATGACGGCCATAAATTATAGCAATCACACTGTGAAGCAGCAGCAAGCAGCGGCTAGATGATAAGTAGCAGAGAAGACCGGGGCAGGCCTGAAAGCATAGCAGCAGCTCCCCAAACCTGGCACGGCGTAAAACCACTGCGTACAAAAGGCTTTGGGAGAGAAACATCCGCATTGTGATGGATTCAAATAGAAAAAAACGCTGGATGCACGAAAAGAGTTATGATGGCAAAATGAACAATCACTAAAATATTTTAAATAGGCTACATATTTAAAATACCTGAAAGCATTAATATTAGTTTCAATTGGCCTACGCACCCATTTCTACAACAATCGCGTACGCTTTAATCGGAAAATGCGAATATTTTTCTTGTTTTTTATGATTATTTTAAGATCCGTTCGCAGCACAATAGAATATTAGGGACAAAAAGAGAGTCTTTGGGCTGGACTGTGTGCTCCGTGATGAATTAGAGACAGAGGGAGAGCTATAGAGTCTTCTTCTCGTTAAAGATTCACCACGAGGTTTTAAATCAAAAGACTTCGGCGTTAAATGCGATCTCTTTGACTCCCGGAATGAACATTCAATTAAACTGTCCTGAAATAGCCTCTGAAGTATCCACCAACCAGATATTATTATTATTATTATTATTATTATTATTATTATTATTATTATTATTATTATTATTATTATTATTATTATTATTATTATTATTATTATTATTGGGGCAGAGTGAATGGAAAAGGGACGGTGTGCGGGACAGAGACAGAACAGAGATTGATTCCACGCGCCGCGACATCTCGCCTTTTTACTGTGCCTCGTAAATCTGTCTCCCTGACTTCAGCCGCACGCGCATTTTTGAAATATGTTCCTGAGCTCGCGACGTGAGGTCTTCCCCCGGTTATGTCAGTTATGAAACAACACAGTGCCAATCGTTCCCTTTTAGAAAAGCTTTGTGTGGCTTTAAAACAATGCTATTGTTTTGTTTATGAGTCTGATTGACCCCCAAAAAGTCTAGCTCTATAATAAAAGTATAATCATATCAGTAATCAGTCTTGGTGTATCCTAATGCCTTCTGTAGTGGGTTGTTGTGACATGACAGAATCAATGAGCAGTGTTCAGATGCCTCCATTGTTAGCTGTATAAAGCCTGCTGAGTAACACTGCACTTCCAATTACCCACTATGTTTTACAATAATGCATTTAGAGCATATTCTCCTTCTCCTCGTTTATGCTGTGTATTATAAGGCATTAGCTCCAATAGTGGTAAGCGTAACTGAGGCGTTGGGGTTGATGGGCCTGATGTGAGCTTTACTGCCTCTTGTGAAGCCCATCATAGCCCTATATGCAAATATAAACAGCCATGTTTGTATAGTACATAATTAATAACCTCATGCATTACCTTTATCTGCATGAGGCCCATCATAGCTTTATTATCAAACTAAACGCTCAATAGGTCGACAGATATATGCGCGTTTAATATTTTGAATGTTATATTATTAGTACTTTTTTGCTGTTAAATTAATGAGTGTTAGTGTGTTAGCCAGTCTGACAGTGTTAAAATGTCAGACGTGCTAACACCAAGCAGTGTTGGATCTACTCTACACCAGTGTTAACATAAAATAATAAGAGGTAAAATACCAGCTACTTCCTTTCCTATTGTGAATATGTGCTTTCATTAATAATCTGATGAGGAGTTAAAAGGGGCAGTGGCAGAGGTTGGATTCTCAACATAATTTACATTCTTTAGAAGTCACTGTCAAATCATCAGTGTTAAATTAACTCTAGAGTTGTTTTTAAATTCTGAAAATAATAGTTTTACTTTTGCAGAGATTATTTCAAAAGAATATTGCATTGCAATACAGTAGCAGTACAGACAGTACTTTACAGTAGTGTTGAAATCAACAACACTAACACCAGACAGAGTGCCAGGCATCTAGTGCTACACTAAATATAAATTCAATAGGATTGGAGTGTTAAATTAACTCTAAATAGAGTGGTGTTATATGGACACTCCTCCGTGTTAATTTAACACTACTGATGTGCTGCGTACATTGATAATATTCCATTCTGTTTTATCTGGACGTAAAATAATGACTTCAGGACTGTCTTCCTTTGTGCGCTGTTTTTATGTAAGCCACATTGAATGCATTAAAGAATATGCTTTTGAATATGTTTCCTAATAAATGTTCCACATCAGGGGTTGAATCAAGAGTTAAATATGCGTAGGCTGCAGCAGAGCCATGGCACAGCGCGGTAACAGGCTGGCCTTTAATGGACACTGTAGCGCCTCTGTGAGTGTTCCAACTTGGCAACCATTATTTGGCTCTCTCTTTTTAATACTTAATACGTGTCTACTTTTAGATGGCCTACACACGCTCCCCCTCTGATTCTGCTAACACCCGCGCTCGCGCACACACTGCTCCGAGCCCGGTAGCCATATATCTCTGGTGACGACCTCCTCCTGCAGTCCCCGCGCCTGCATCGTGACCTCCTCGGCTCCCGCGCGCAACAGAATAATAAATTTCTCGGGCAACGCGGCTCCACAAGCGCGAGGAGAGGAGGGGGAGAGGAGAAAAAGCGAGCGGGCGATTTGTCTGGCAATTAGCAAACCACCGCGAGACTCCCCGGGCCATAGCGCGAGAGGAGCAAAGAGTGGGGTTGTTTACTCCGTGTGATGTTGTGCCAACGGGAGCACTGCGTCAAGTGGAGCGTGCATCTCCAACACGAGCTGTCAAAACAAGCGTGTCTATGTAACGTTTACAGAACTGTGGGCATATATACAATATCAGCCATGCAATGGGGAAAGAGTTAAATAAATATATCAATCCGAATAAGTGAGAAATTTGTTTAAGCTCAAATAAGGGTTGAAGCTCTCTATAATCGAACAGCGTTACTGTTGTATAGGCTTGTGTCAGTAACATGGCTGTTCAGCTTTGTCACAAACAGAGAATCCCTCTGATGTCCATCCTATTTTATTGAAAGAGAGAACCCAATATATGCTGAAATGCAAAAACTTATGTCAGATACAGTTACACAATAAATAAAGTTAGCTTTCATATAACAACCTTTCAACTCAGGCAAATGGCTTTTTCTTATTTTCTAACCACTTCTTTCTTCAAGCTGTGACCAAAAATGTTATTTATTGTAATATTGTCCAAACAGCCACTTGAATATCACAGCTTCATTACAGAAGTTATAACCAGTCCCATGACTAATCCCTTTACATGCCTTGATTTCTCCATCTTGGGAACCAAATGTTTATGTCCCATCCCCTGTCCCAACCAACTTTTTACATAGCAGGAAAAAACTCCAAAACTACATTTACTTGCAGGCATACGTCGGTATTATGTTAATGACTGTTCCCCAAACTGTGAGCCACAGTGCGACTGTTTCTTCTGGTACGTTTGCGTACCACTTGTGCAGTGAAAATCCCGCTGCTTCCTTCTTAAATCTCTTATTGAAACATCACTTCCATCAGCTGCTTCCCCTCAGCCTCTGAACACATCCTTGCAGCTCACTGTAACTCACTTGCTCCAGCACAGGTCAAAGTGTCAGCCTCTGCCTGTTTGACCCCTGTTGCTCACACCGTTTTTTTATTGCACACTTACTTAACTGCTAATCCCACTGAGATTACCACAACAAATCTCCAAGAAGCAACAGGAGACTCCGAGAACGGAGTGAGCCTTGTGTAAAAAGAGACTCTAAAGGTAATGTGGTGCTGCGGTGAATATAGGCTCTGTGGGTGTTTGGAGCAGCAGGGGTTTTAATTTAAACAGCAGGTTTTAATGAACCTGCTTGAGCTCCGGGGCAGAAATGAGATTTGGCCTGTTCAAACTTTACCAATGACTGAATTTGTGTTGAAGCCAATGGGGAGTGAAGGATTAAAAGAAGTGAGATCTCATTTAGGTTGCGCACGGGAGAGATGACGTCACACAACTGCAACATTACCCAACAAACTGATCTAACCTAGAACAGTCAATGCATTTACTCAAATATTTTCATAGTTTGGCATTTTACTGCTTTAATAAGTTATGTTAAGTGATTTGACATGCTTTCATTTTAGGAGCTATCATTCGAGTAATTCCTAGACATAATTAGACACGGACGGTACTTCTGACTTTAAAGATCAATATCACGGTTTGATGGTATCATGGTATTGTGGTCATAACTTGAAGCACTTTGAATTCTCAGATGAAAGAGGCATATAAAAATGTTTATTATTAATATTTTTTTAATAAATCAACACAGTTCGTAAAGACTGGGTTTTGCTGTCCTTGTGTAACTGGTTGAGTCATTTGGACACTTATGCGGCACTTTTCACCAGTGCAAACTGATGGAGGAATATAGAATTTGTTCTGGAAATGTCTGTTTTTGCTGGCAGTTCAAACTACAGAGAAGAAGAGTACATGAAGGTGCTCATACCTTGACCTTTTTTTAAATTGCGGATTACATTGAAAGCAATAATGCATTAAAAAGGTTTGTCCTAATAGTTTTGGAACATTTGCCTATTGATTTTAAAACTGGTGACTACACTGGGGGATATTATGTGCAACCTACAGTGTATATATATCAATTATATTGATTTATGATGAATTAGATATTAATAACACCTTTAGCCTGGTTAAACTACAAGTGTAATATCATCCAATGTCTTTTGCATTAATATGGTCAAAAGAGTATGAAGATACATTATTTATTAGACTCTAAAATATAAAGTACGTTTGTATTCAGCTCATGTTGTTTCAAAATATTGAATATCATATTATAATTATTATTAGCTCCGTTCTCGCTTTTGATTGGTTAAGATAGGTTGGGATGTAGAGCAGAAGCAAAGGGACAGCCATGTTTCTGTTGATGTCTGTTTAGCTATTTAACTCGTATTTCATTGAACTGTAATAAAAAAGGAAGAAATAAGTTTGCATTAAGACTATACAAGCCTTTTTCGTCATTGTAAATTTACTACATCAAATTACATGTTCATTGTTTCATTGTTAGCAGCGTGATGGAAAAGGTTCCTCTAAACGTGGCTCTGCACCCTGGACTCACCTTCAGCTCTTATAGTTTTGAGTAATGTAAAACAGTTCTGTGACCTCTGACCTTTACATGTCTCATGTTCTTTGTAAATGATGCTATTGATCTCATCTGCTTCAATGGGCTTTCTCATACAAATCACTGCCAGGCAATCCAGCTGATTTGTCAATGAGTGACAAATTGGGACGTCCACGGACTTCTGTTGTTATCTTTAAATATAAATACTACTTGAAGATTAAAGATTAGTTTTATTTCTTTAGGACTGCATACAATGTACTTTAAGCCGGAGCAGAGATGCTTGTACCAGATTATAGCTTAACAGCTAATTTCCATCTGTAGTCTTATATTGTACATGTTTTTGGTGGTAGGGGAAACCGGAGTACCCGGAGGAAACCTACACAGACACAGGGAGAGTATGCCAACTCCACACAGAAAGGCCCTGCCCTGGATGGAAATCGAACCCAGGACCTTCTGTGAGGCCTCTGCCACTGTGCTGTACTTATGAAGAAGTATGCTGGTAAAATGTCTCAAAAAAAACAAATATTGTAAATGGACACCATTAAGAATAATATGCTTATACAAGATGAATGTAATCTGAACTACAGTAATACTTTACACTTAGAGGGAATGGTATGGGGAATTATTGCATTGTGGCATATATTGTATGATTTCTGCTTTACTGGGACACTGGAACAGTTCATTTGCCTATCTGAGCAGCAGCAGATAAAAAAAACACATTGTTTTTTTGCATCTTCATATGTAAGAAATTATATTCTGCACGTTTGTGTATATGTTGGACGAGATGCTCTAAAGAACACTGGTTTGAATCCAACATTTCTCATCTCTGTTTATATGTTTGTGGTGTAAATATATAGGTGCCGTGGCATTTACATAAATCTGATAATGAAAGAGAGATGCTGGAGATGTTTAATAAGAGCAGCCCAAAATGGGAAGGCATTAGCACTAAAGACAGATTGGAGTCTTCCTAATCAGCAGTGTCCCGTGTTCCCTTATGCCACTGTCTCTTTGATTAATCAGTTTAGGCCCCGGCTCACACTCATCCACTTTGTCCCCCCAGCTGCAGGTCACGTTACCAGCCTGGAAATGACCAGCAGCAGCCAGTGCTAGTCAACAATTTGGCTCCAACTCCCCGAGATACACAAACCACAGAGTCACTTCTTTCTCGAGCATTAGAATTGTCTCCAGGACCGAGGCATGTCCAAACCAGTGCCCGTCCTGGACTCTGTGTAAACTAGCACCTATTTTTAACTCGACGATCAAAGTTCAAAATGTGGCTGAGCAGCTTTTCAGCGAGGCAATCAGGAACGACAGTCTCTGTTTACACTCAGGTCCTGGTCTGTCCAAATACTGCCTCAGCCTGTCTGCAGCAGGCCTGATCCTCTCCTGCACTGCATTACAGCACTGACAGTACAAATACATGAGAGCTTTTCTTATGGAGCAAGGATTCAAAGGCTACGTTCACATGGATAGAAAGAGGCACAGAGCTGATTCTTTTCAGCTTTGTTTTACTTGCTGAACACAAAATCCAATTCATTTATAAGCAGACCTTTGTCAAATACATGTTTGTGTGCAGCTTATAATTTAATTTTTTTGTGCTATCTATTATAATAGGGTCTCTCTGTATGTTTTTGTTATAAGCAAAATAACTACAGTCTGAAGTGAGAGAAATCAGATCAATTGTGGCTTATTCCACAAATCTGAATTCAACTAGAGTCATGTTTGGTCTGGAAGCAGCTCAAAAAAATCTAATTAATGTGGTTTAATCTGTAATCTATTACTAACAAACAAATACAGTCTGACTTCAGCCACTTTTAAAGCCAGAGTAAACGTACACATATTAAAATGCTGAAATGGTTTGTAATGACTAGTCTTTCATTATTGCTCGGCCACCTCATGGGATACATTTGTAAAATAAGCCACTTAAAATTACAAGGAGAGGCTCCTCTTTCATAAGCCAGCAGCTCAAGAGTGCGGATTTTACAAAGCAAACATTGGTTCTCAGGGTGTCTTTGTGCTTTTAATATACACCACAGGTTCCCTACTTTTAGTAATGTTATAAGCATTATAACCGAATGCTGCATTTGAGCTCAGGGCTATAGAGAACCCAGCACGAATGGCATGTAAAGAGAAAGTTTATACTAATGTAAGGAAGAACTAAGTCAATGGTTCTCAACTAGTCTCAATCTAGTCTCTAGTCCAATCTATAGTTTTATCTAGCCTGGCACAGGCTGACGTAAGCTCTCTGTATATTCTATATACACAGGAACTCGGTCTGGCAAAGCTCCATAAGCCAGCCAGTTCCTCAGATATGTTCCGGACCGACCAATCACATTCGAATCCTGCTGGAGTGTTGCCTTGCGTCACACTTGGCGACACAAGTTCCTTATTTAAACAGTGAAAATGGCGCGCTGGACTGCTGAGAGTATGTTTGCCTCTGCTCTTCAATCAGTTGGAAATAATCAAGACAACATTACATGTTTAAAATCTCAACAGCAGACAGCGCTTAGAGAGTTCCTTTTTAAAGAGGATGTTTTTACACACCACGTTTGTTTACTTCTTAGTATATTGTTGCCTAGCTAACATCATGTCTGTTGCAATTCCAATTGGTTGGCTTTGAGTCGCTTTGCCCAGCCAGGACCCGCCTTGAGGAAAACAAGCTGGCATTGATCTTAATATTTAAAATTGAAATTGAAATAAGTCTTATCATAGCATTTATGGTACAGATTTTAACCTCTGTGTATGTAAATATGACTCATATTTAAGCTTCACTTTCTTGTCGACTATTAAACTTAACCCTCCCCCATGGAAATAACGCATGTTACTGTATTTATGTTTCATAAATTATTTGTGGGTGCACGTGGCAGAGTGGTTAGCACTCCTGCCTTACAGCAAGAAGGTCGTGAGTTCAAAACCCAGCCAACCATTCTCAGCCGACTCCGGTCTTTCTGTGAGGAGTCTGCATGTCCTCCACGTGTTACTGTGGGTTTTCTCCAGGTACTCCGGCTTCCTCCCACCGTCCAAAGACATGCATGTACAGATTAATTGGCAACTCTAAAGTGTCCCTAGAGAATGAATGTGAGAGTGAATGGTTGTCTGTCACTGTCTGTCTCTAAATGTCAGCCCTGTGACGAACTGGCCACTGTCCAGGGTGTACCCCGCCTCAGGCCCAAAGCTGCTGGGATAGGCTCCAGTCACCCGTCGTGACTTCTAATGGGACAAAGCGGTAGAAAAATTAATGAACATTATTTGTTACAGTTCGTGTACAGTCTTCCCAAGCCTTACTCACAAAACTGTCCGAAGCAAAAATCCATTGCTGATGTTTAAACATTTTTTTTTCTCAAACTGTCAAAAAAAGCCTGGTAAAGAACAAAATGAAACTCATCCTCAGCAACATAAAAGTTACATGAAGCAAAAAGAAATTCCACTTCGGGGGACCTTTATATATATGCCAATCTCAACTGCCAGAAATAAGATACCAGCTGGGCACAGGGATCTTTAATTTCAAGATAAATTTAGTTTTATGTCAGATCCTGTTTGGAACTTTTCTTTGAACTTATATGTTTTTTATAGACTCAGTGACCCACTTTTGGGACTTCACTCACCAGGTGAGAATGCTTGCACTGACTATCAACACCAAGTTTCACTGCGGTCAACTTAACTTAAAAATGTGCTTGTTTGCAACTGTTTGAACCTATTTCACAAATTGCCATACTGCTCCTTTAAATCTCAAAGAATGTGGTTATATGTGATGTTAAAGTTTTTCACTCCAAAAACAGCAGATTCTGAACAGTTATGTATTTTTAGACCTCCTCTTCTTAGTCCACTTCCCATGTCCGGTCCCATCTGCTCCAGGCTGAACCCATCTCCTGACAGTCAGCCTTGTCCCGTGCGTGACCCCTGCCCAAGGTGGATAGTTTACCCCTGGCTGTCTGCTGGTGGTGGGAGCGGACATATCGCCGCCGTGCCCCGGGGTTACAGTGCCCTGAACTCGGCCTGTTATGACTAAGTGGCCTGGGGGTGCCAGAGGTCTGGGAATGTCCGAGTGAGGGGGATCTTTGCGAGGTCAAGGGAGGCCCAGGAGTGGTGGTGGTGGGAGTAGGGCCCTGGATGGTTTGTGTGTGTGCGTGGGTACAGGGGGCATGCACGGGTCATAGGCAGTGGAGCTCATCGGTCAGAAACCAGTGTCCCCTGCGTGAACCCTCTCAGCAGCTCTGCAGATTCAACATCCATCGATTTATCCCGCTTCTTTTCGATCACAACGTGCATGTTTCCACCATTAGTTTTCTACTTCTTCTCGCTTTAGCTGCTCCCCACGAGAGACCGCGTCCCCTTTTTATTTTTAATCCTCTTTCATTGATTGGTGGAAGGGTCAAACAGGAGTGAGCGCGCTCAGCAGATCACCAGAGGCCTGCACAAGCCTCGGTGAAACCCGCGATCGTTCGCAGTTCATTTGGAAAAGCCTCCGTCGATCGTTTATTTTCGAGCGAAATTGTTCTGGAGCGCGACCGAGAGAGTATCCATTAACCAGCGCTCCCTCGGTTCTTTTAATTTTTCTTTTTCAGCCTTAACTCTCCTCCTCTGTTGCATCCCACTCTCCAATTGAACGCATGCAGGTATTATTCATATTCCCAGGGCAGAGTGTGTTTGCACCTGGTTGGCACACACACACAAACACGCGCGAGCGAGGTCTCATTAAAAGCGAGGGGCCTAAACCAACACGGCACTATATAACCGAAGAAATCCAGACAAAACGCATAATAGGTTCATTGAGCCATGAATTAGTCACTGGCACATTTTACGCACATCCTTTCTGGAACATTTCGCAGAATACGTGCATGATCATAAAGAATATGTGCATGATATTTTCACAGCATAAAAAGAATACTGGCAGCATCACGAGCAAATATAGCTTCAGTAACAATTGCTAAATGGCTCGTGTGAGCCATGGATAGAAATGAAAAGACAACGCCAAAAGCGTCCTCTTAACCTCTCAATGAACCATTCTCCAAACACAAACATGTACGACTCTTGTCTGGCTTTTTACTCAGTTTACTGAGAACACTAAAACAATTTGACAACAACGTTAAGCTACTGTGAGAAAAAAAATGCTAAATTACAACAAACACTGACAAAAAAGTCAATGCCAAATAGATAAATTACAAACATTTCTCGATGCAGATATATCTTCGTTCTGTTCATTTATTATTGTTTTACCTTTTATACTTCATTTGTTTCGACTGGGTTGAGTATTGGTGGCCTGATATCCAAACCTGTACATAAGCAATTTGTAAATGTGATAAGGTTTGAAGAAAATAGGGACTATATAATGGCATACTATGTGTGATTTATTATTTTTATGTGGCCATTACATTGATTTTGTTTTCCAAGGTCTACAATGTCCAGTTCAGAAATTTTCCCAAGACGATGGTATTACCAAATCTAAGAGAAACATCACGAGATCTAGATTTCAAGGTCCAAGGCCGTGCATGCAAAACAACACAACACGTCACAGCCACAAGCGCCTGTGCGTTACGCCTTCGTCGCCACAACAGGCCAGGGACAAAGTGACACAGGGGCAACACCACAAGCAACACATGGACAAAGTTTATACAAAACAACAAAGCCCTGCGACTGTGCTCAGTAGACTCCAACACAAACATTAATAAAAGTGCGGGCGTAAAAAACAAAAATCAAAGCGCTGGAGGCCACACATGCCCCCTGCTCCTGACCTCAACAAATGCTCAGGGGGCAATAAAACCATAAAAACGCCACTGAGCCGTCACAAACCGAGGCAAATATAGAAAACAAGGGCAGGGGCAAATTGACAAAATGGCATTCCCAGGCCTCTTACCTTGCCTTGTCGACGGGCCATGTTGTCCTCCTCCACGAGTCTGTATGTAAGTGGGATTTTCTTCTTCCCAACGTGGTAGGAAAAGTTTATGAGAATAGTTGTGGGATGGGAAGGGGAGGGAGGTGTGGGGATGAGTGTTTATGCGTGTACACAGTGTCTGAATGGTGATGAGGAGGAGGAGGGGGGGGGGGTCGTCTTCAGAATGTCTTCCAAGACGTCTTCTTTTTCGTCTTTCTCCACGCGGCAGAAGGGGTCTTGTGTGTGGCTGACAATAGAAGAGTTTTAAGACGTGATTAATGATTGCTCCTTGTATAATTCGCGCATTTCTCTTGAGGTGCCATCTCCTTCTGTCTTGTCCACCAAATAATGGCGGTGAACCTTTTTTAGGGGTGGGTTTGATGTGCTTTTTTGCAACAATGATAGAACAAAAATCTACTCCCCATTCAAAGACGAAGCAGAAGGAGCAGCTGATAAAAGAGGCACCGAAAGAATAAGGATTCCTCGGTGGTTTTTATTGTGAGCGGTGTCAGCCGAGCGCAAATTCATTTATTTCACGTGGGACTGCGGCGCTCTGGGGCTTATTGTGGAGCACATATGTGTGTGTGTGAATATTGGGGAGGGGGTTTCTGTTTAGATGCACCGGTATATGGTCAGGGTTATGTGGCAGAAATGACAGCGTTGGATAGAATATCATCCTGCATGTGTGAGGTGTAGCCTCAGGGCAGGGCAGAGATGGAGGAGGGCATGATACAGTCTATGATATTTCACTAACAAGCAATAGCTGCAAATGCACGTGGAGGTAAAATAGTAAAATGTATAAACAGTTCGGGAATACCCCACATAACGCATCAAAATGTAGGTTCCAGTTGCAAGTCTGCTAAAATATGATTTTAAATGTTTTTGAGTTTGTAGTAGGCTTATTATATGTATTTTAGTTTTTAGTTTATTGGGGTCTAAATGGTGAACAAAAGTACTGGACTACCATCAAAATCTGCTATTTTCACAATTGCCAGCTGCTATTTTTACATTTTGCTTACACTACTTATTGCTGTATTTTATGCATGTCATAGTTTTAGTCAAAATGAATGGGTTTAATACTTAATAATACTACTACTTAACAATTTATTTAAATGGTTGTGTAAATCAAATCCTGGGCAATGTGTTTTTATGCTATAGCCAAAGATGCTACCTTTGCATTATGTTGTGTGTGTTCTGTGTTTCTAGTTCTAACTTTTTGTTTAAATTTTGATTTGATAAGGAGCAGAGATTTGAATGCTTTCTAATGGACATGAGAAAACCTTGGGAAAATTGCAGTTTGCAACAGCAGGGTTACAGCAGAGCAGCAAAGTATAACACACAAGTAAAAGCCAACCTGTCCAGAACAAAAATAGAATTAAAGCACAAGATAATCAAAAATATTTGAGGATACAAATGTAAAATTAAAACTATGCAAAAAAAATAAATAAACCAAAGTAGACATTATAATTTAAAATCACAGTGTTAACCAAAAAGAAGAATATGGACACATGTTCTGGTATTGTTCAGCTATTGGCAATTTGTACTATGCCTGGTAGTCATTTATTTAGAGGGCAAGTATGGAAATAAAGGAAAATGGATTGGATCCCAGTGTGGTTAATCACACAAATAAAATTTGAATGGTGAGCCAAGAGAAGAATGTGAACACATGCTTTACTGCAGTTGTACCAATTCCACACCAAGTGATTATCATTGTTGCATTAACTAAATGTATATATAATTATATTTGTGATAAGGCTGATTTGGTAAGGGAAACAAATTTGAATTATTTTATATGGATAATGAATAATAGTAATGCAGAATAATAATGATTATCCTAAAGAAGAATGTGGATGTAAGTTCTATTACTGTTTTGCTGGCACATTTGCATTATGCTTAGTAGTCATGTCATTTTTCAGAGTCAGGGATGACCAAAAGAAAGAAAGTGGACATTTACTGTGAGGGAGATAGGCTAGTACTCTTTGCACTATATAACAGTGTATCTGATCATGTTTTTCACAAAGTTGATTCTGTAATGGAAGGTATATGCTAAATATTTTAGTATGGGCAATGCACAAGAAGAAAAAACATATTACTGTTCTGCAATCCTTGACACTGCTATCTTTGGACTTTCCTCAGTTTGCATTACTAAAGATGTTAATCACACATTTCCAGGAACAATAAAGAAAAATAGGTTTAATCTTCAATATATGTAATGTAACAGTGTAATAAAATACACAAACAAAATGGTGACCAAAGAGCAGAATGTGGGCTGTTTATAATCAAGAAATCTTTGCACCTTGCACTACGGTTCCATTATGCTAAGTGCACAATCCATTTATCATTGTTTTTTATGTAATTGTTGATTGTTCTTTAGCTCATCACATGATGTTTATTTTTATAGTGATGCATGCATCATTTAAGAATCTGCTATTCCTTTTGCTCTCCTGCACTTTGGCACTGATACAATGATAATAAAGACTGATCTGACTGTGGCTCTTCTTCTGATTCTAAAATAAGATTTTATCACAGGTCTAATACACATGAACCTATACGCTTGTAAAGGACACATGATTTGCCTAGAGATCAATGTTGGATTTAACGGCATCAATGTGTTTATGCGATTGAAAATGCATATAAGCGTTGCAGCCAATCTTACAAGTGCAATGCTTGAATTGATCTAATGTATAAAAACACAAAAAGAATGGAATGCTTGATTGTCAGCGCGAAGTAGTGCGACGAAACAGCGCACATCTTAGCTCACCAAAAATAAATAAATAACACTACATAATTAATATAACAATGCAATGACATTTGAAGTAACATTTGCAGAACACGATGAGAAAAAGGAGGTAGGAGTACTTTACGCAAACACAGCTTCCATTTCCGAGCAGCAGTGCACAGTGAGGAGCGTGCATTTTGGGCCAGGAGCCTTTCATAAATAGAAAGAAAACAGATAAATGGGCAGAGGGAGTCTCGGTGGCAAGAGGCCCAGGGAGAAATCAGCCAACAAGTAATAGGGAATCTTCTCTGGGCCGAGGAATACGAGCGGACCAATTTGGGGGGCACACTTTTTTGTTTAAAGTTCATGGTGAAGAATGCTATTTTCCGGCGCGCCCCCTCCTTCTTGCTCTATATTTTTCGATACCTGCTCTAAGAAAAGAAAATGAAAATTAATACGGGAGCCGCGCCTTACAAAAGAAGCCATTCGTCTTGTTGATTATCTATTTGGTTGTCAGGGTTTGAGCTATGGCGCCTGGCCCGCTCCCTTTTTGTAATATATAAAAAAATAAATAAAAAACTGCAATGCACCGCGACGCGAAGCACTGAAGGAGAAGGAGGGGAAAAAATGCAACACTTGTACAAAAAATACACTCATTAAAGCATTAAAAGAGCGCGAACCGAGAAAGTATTTTTAAGAAAGTATAGCAAGAGGTGTTGGGGGACTTTTTACGCAGGGCCGGTGCGCGCACATCAAAGCAGCCGTTAAATTAACGGGAGAACGGGAGTGAAACGAAGGGACGGCATGTGATTTAAAACGAGATTACACGACGTAATGTACCAAGATCAGTCACGGCTGGGATAGATTAATCATAGCGGGCTCCTGATTTGCCCAGACAGCTCGGTGCGTTTGGAGTAAAACCAACAGAGAATGAAATAAAATGGTGGTTTGGAAGCTGTCCTTTTTTTTTTTGTAAAACCAGGTCCAAGAATTGTATCCAAGCGTCGAAGCCTATGTCCACAAGTCGCTTTCATGCAGGATGGATAGGATGTGTCGAAAAGAACGCGCACGTGTAATGGCGATAACCACGAAAACACATTCACAAATACATTACATATTGCACCAAAAATGTGAAAAATGTGCGGAGAACAATCAGATTTTCCATTCATTTATTTAAATTTCTATTTACAAATAGAACACTGAAGCAAGAAAGGACCGTCGGATACATTTGAGGGAAGGAAAAAAACACGTACTCATTATTATTATTCTCATCATCAAATAAACTTGATCTTTGGAATGTAAATAAAATAACACTTTAATAAAATATCTAAAAGAGGAGACTAACAAATAGAAAAATACATGCAATCATAAATGCTCCGATATTATCTGAACTTAAATTACATTTTCACGTACAAGAAATGCTTTGCAGGTCATAATTATTATAATAACTTGTCACGCTATTTTCAAAAAATAGTCACTTCATGGAAGGAGCAAATCATAAGTGAGGTAATAACTGTGATAATTATAGTGCTTATATGAAAAATGGTTTGGTGGAGTGCTTTTGTTCGAACCCTCTGTAAACGGGAACGGAACATGCCTTATCTTTTGGAGAGGTGTGTGCGTAACGGTGCGCAAAAATGTTCCAACAGCAGCATACAGTCAGATATTCCAAAAGTGAAAAGGCTATGGCGGCTTTTGGATCACAAATGTTGCAATGAAATGGCTTTAAAATGTATGTTTATATTTATTTACGTGTTCTATGTGCGCATGTGTGGAGGGGTGATGGTAGTGGTTTTTGGGGAGGGGTGTAAAAAACAGAAGGGAGGGGGAGGGGGAGGGGGGCGTGGTTCACCCCTTTTGCTTCGCAGAGTAAACATGACAAATGAGCCCCGCGTTTGGCATGATTAAAGATGAAAACGAGTATCCATCTTAAGCCAAAAAATAGAAAAAAATACTTAAGAAAAAACTCGCACGCAGGCACGCACACGCACGCATGGATGTGGAGCCTACCGTCTTCTGCTCTGTCACAAAGACAGAGGGGAGCTAGAAAAGACACGAGAAGCAGAGAAGCAGCTGCGGTGTTCTCAGTTCGCTCCTTCTTCTTTACGTTTGTTCATTGCAGATTTTTTTATGAATGGAATATGTCTCTCATAGTGTCATTATTTATAGTGAGTAACATAGGCAGCAGTGACATCCTTCTGAATCCAAAGCAAAGGCGCAATCCGGTCCGAAATGTCCCGGTACCAACCTCAGTTTAAGTTTGGGGAAGCGAGGTAACACCACACCAAAGTGTTAAGGATCAAGTACCGGGCTATAGAGGTCCACTAGATCGGTTCTGAGACCCAGCTAGACCCTGAGAGTTTGTACTAGTGCTGTTAGACCCGGAGCGGACCTTGGTGTTGGGCAGCTTGTGGTCTTTCTTCCATTTCATCCTCCGATTTTGAAACCATATTTTAATCTGGCGCTCCGACAGACAAAGAGTGTGGGCTATCTCCACTCTGCGCCTGCGCGTCAGGTACCGATTGTAGTGGAACTCCTTCTCCAGCTCCAAGACCTGCTGGCGTGTGTAGGCCGTCCGTGAACGCTTGGGTTCTCCCCCGGAGTAGTTTGGACTCACTAGGAGATAGATGAGACCCATTTAGTCAACATCAATTTCCCCCTTAATAATATATGCAATATTAAAACATGCCCAAAATAATCAAACATATCAATACTTGTTACACAAATAGTGGCAAAAGTTATTTCCACAATGCCTTCCAATTATTTGCAGTGATTTTTTGCTCTGCTGTCAAATGTCACCCAAGGGTCCTGCGGCAACGTCCTGTCGCTTCTGTCCAAATGTTGTGATCCACGGCCCGTGTCTACTGTCTGCACTACACAATGAAACGATCTTTTCTTTTTAAAGGAAAACACTATAGAAGTAGTGACGAGTTTAGCAGATCGACATATACTGCACGGACAATAAAATATCCCGCCCGTAAAAACAAACGCTGGACCTGGACGCCTCCGTGAATACGGGTTAAAGGGGGAGCTGCTGCTACACGACGCCACTGAAAAGGCTAGGTAATGATTCAACAAAACACAAAAAACTACAAACAAGCTGCCATATTGGCCGAGAATAGAGCTGTCTTGCAGAGCACGCAGTGACTGGGCAAAAGGGCAGCTGCGAAACATGCATTCCACTTTTCCCCGAGCGAGAAGAGCAGCCTGGAACTGCACACTAGCTTTTCTACTGGCTTTTTTTTTTTTTTTTTTTTTACGAGCGGCGCCATAAACATGAATATTTCAGCTGCCATAAAACTTTCCCTCCCTCGGAATAAAGGGTCGACAGAGTAAAGTACATCGTTTATATAAGCCCACCACTTAAAATCAAATTACCAAAGCATAAAAGCTAACTTATGGGCTCGCTCGGAGTTGTCATAAGGCGAGGGATTAGAGCAGGCGCGCTCCAGATCGGACTTCAAACGGCACCTCAGCGAAGAGGTGTAATAAAAATTTATGGAGGGTGTAATTATATTGGCCCTGCAAACAGGCGATCGTAAATCTTGACCCAAGGGCTAGAGAGCAGCAGGGAGATGGGGAAGACGGTGGACAACTAGCTGAAGGTTTGAAAAGGCACCAAAGCGCAGGGAGCGAGTGGGAGAGAGACAAATAAGTTGCACGTACCGATGTTTACATGGACTTTCTTCATCCAGGGGTAGACAACAGGGTCCTTCCGAGCGCTCGCGGGGGAAGAAGAGCTTTGGCTGTGAGGCGTTTGTCCGCAGGACGGAGGCGGAGGAGGGCTGGGTGTCAACGACTCGCAGCGGTGGCTCTGCTCCGCGGCTGGAGTGTTGGTGGTGGTCGGAGGGAGGACGTGACCCCGTGGGGACATGAGCACGGAGGCGGGCTGTCCTCCGCGCTGGCACGGCGTGAAGGGCGGCTCGGCTTGCTGCTGCGGCGGCGGCTGGTGGTGGTTTTGGTGGTGCTGGTGCTGTTGGTGGTGTGAGTGGTGGTAGAGAGAGTCCGGCTGAAAGGCAGCGGGCTCCTGCCTCTGGGAGCTGTAATAGTCCGGAGAGTGACTGGGCAGATAGTCGCTCTGAGAGTACTCCTCACACGGTGGAAACTTGGGGTCCACATAGTTGGAGTTGATCAAATAGGAGCTCATGGCCATTAATTTCTCTTTTTGTGGAATAGTCGGCAAATATATAACTAAAATTTATATCTCATCGCTTTACTCTTCGGTTATTCCTGTTCCGTTGAACCCTCCTACTTTTCTGTCAAGTGAACAAAGTTAAGAAGCCACGTGATGGACTTTGGCCAATGGCGGCGCTCCGGGACGAACCCCGGATAAGGAAATAGGATTATACGCGTGCTCATCATCATATGGCCTCAGTTTGTGGCCACTTTGCCCCGTGCCCCCTCCCTCTTCGAAACCCCCTCCTCACATTTCTCCACACATTTATGATCCATGCGTAAAATTACAACGAATACAACACACATTAACACATTAAACATCTGCAAGGGACTTAGTCCATAATTATTGTCCATGTTTAGGTTTTGCTGCCTCCTAAAGCCCCTACTGTCATTATTTGGATAGAGTCAAATAATAATGTACAGTAGACCCCCCCCCCCCACACACACACACACACACACACACACACACACACAATCCTTTCTCCTTTTACGCATAACTTCAAATAGAGAAATAATGAGAGCGCTTGAGGGGATTTAAAGTGGCGCCTGCACCACCCCTCTGTATACATTTGTGAGTGTGTTGGGACGTACTTTTCCATAACCTTTCTTTCTTTTCCCCTTTTTTTAATCACTAATAAAGACTGGCCACCAAGCAGCCCCGCGGCTCGTGTCAGAGATAAATCTGGCTTGTTTAGGATCGATAGAAAATTCATCAACTAATTCAGGTTACCGGGCTCCTAAATCACAAGCAGACCTTTGCATTAGAAACGAGTCCCCTGTTTTGTAAAAGCCGGGGCTCGTTCCACAGTGGAACTCTACTCGCATGTTAATTCCAACTAGGATTTATTCCCCTGCTGCTTAACATCCCTGGCATAGTAAAGTCCTATTCGGCGTCATATGCCACGTCCGGAGCGTCAGGCTGCTTTGCCCTTGAGCTGTGCTGAGATACACGGCTTCTTTGTGTGCCATGTCCACTCTGTGCCACTCACAAGCTGCCACAGATACAATATACTGTTGTTTAGTCGGTTCTCAACAGCTACAGCACATAGGAACACCAAATATGTTCCAAATATGTAGCATTTAAATTACATCACAAAGGAGGCAATACGTAATGGTAAAATAGTGACTTTAAATTGGCTTAAAGAGATAAGTGAGGCCAAACAAAACAAATTAAAAACTAATTCCAATCCCAAGATCCAGTGTTATCAGTAAAGGCACATGCAGCCACAGGGAAAGGCAATGGAGATATCTAAGTCTTTGTTTCTGGAAAATTGACCGTCTTCAAATCGAAACCGTACCCCCCGCACACGCAACACCCCACCCCCGCTCTACACGCCTTCCTTCGAGATGAACAGTAAAGACAAGCGCATCATTTTTCACCCCAGACAAATAATAAATAAAACGAGGCCAATTCGAACTGGAGCTGCCCTTTTCCAACTCTGAGGCGCTATGAGGATCGAAACAAATAAAAGAGAGTATTAAAGGGAAAAAAACTAAACATAAAACTTCTGAACTCTGGGGCGTGGAATAATAAAACTACACAAAAACAATCAACTAAACTAGAATATTATTTTTACAAACGAATATATACGCTTGCAATGCTTTATCCTCTAAAGATAAGAAAGATAATTGGATTAAAGCGTCTAAGGCCTGTTCCTTGAAGTACATCCATCGCTGCCGTTGTGTATAAATCCACTATATACTCCCCTAGAAGCGAATTTGTGATTGTTTAAAGGACTTCCACACAAATCCGGATCTACAGGGTAGATATAGAAGACAGCGGGTCTCTGGAGGCACACGCCAACACCGGACGCACTGTTATTGCTTCATAAAAACCTGTGCGTAAAAGCGCTCTGCAATATCCCCATCTGTACAGGCTCTCAACCCCTGACCTGCTCACTGCTGGGGGCTACCATCTTCTATTTCTCTTTACAACACTGTACAAAAAGAAAAACATATAAAAACGACGCCACTGTATATTAAAGAGCGATAAAATTACGCACGGCCTTAAAAAGCGACACAGGCCTGTAGTTTTCATTATATAGGCCTATTGTTTTTATTATATTACACTTCAAAAATATAAATGCAAACTTTAAATACAAAATTCAGGCCTGTGTTTTGTTTTATTTTATTGCAATTCTAGGCTTACAGGTATTAAAAAAGAAGCTTTTATTAACAATTTCATAATTTTAAATAATTAACATGTATGCAAAACATTTCCGGCACTTTGAATATGACTCATAATATCGAAACATATTATTTATATTCTCTAGGGTTAAAAAATCCCCATTATTTATTTCTAGTCGACTAGTTTGATAATATTTATAAGGTAAATGTACCCGAACAGAGAAAAGAAATCTGCAGGCAGCCAAAAATGTAATTAGAAATAAAGTTGCAATTACTGCAAAAAGATAAGAAGGAGAAAAGAGAAGAAAAAAAAACTTGGCAGTTGGAATGGGAGCGCTCTTGCGGAATGATCGCGATTTAATGAAAGAAAAGACAGATTGCTTGGCACAGGGAAACACTGTCCTATCAAAAAGTGTTCTGGCTCATGGCACTGAAGAATAGATGAAGCAATGAATAAATGAATAAAAAAGCTTTCACTTAAAATAGGACGTCTGCAGAAGTCTCGGGTAACTGGATTAAAAAGTGGAGCGAGTTTGACGCACGAGGGCCTCTCTGAATAGATAGATCCATTTATTAATCGACTTTCATCAAATGAGCTTTATTTATATGCTGCCTTTCACTCTAATCAGTACGACTTGTACTGGTTTGTGACAACAACATAAAGCATTAAATAAAAATACATTCTATAGCCTCCACCGAATCTCTAAACTGTTAAATACAATGCTATGAACTATTCCATGCAATATAATAGCAGCGTAATATAAACTATCATTTTGTTAATCGATCAACACATTTACTTTCAGTCTACTCAGCAACATGCAAAGGTTTGCAGTATGTTACAACAACTAGTAGCATTCAAGCCATTTCCATTTAAAATCAAGAGTCGAACATTGAAAATAATTAACAATACATATCTATCAATCATCTAATAATTGTCATCTACATCTACAAATTATATTTGGAAAACATCAACTTTGTTGACTGCTATACTGTATTTTATAGCAAGGTATTCCACGCCACAGGAGCTTTATGAAATTAAAAACGACCCAATTTTTCCCATTGCCTATGCATCCATCTATTAATCGATAAACCTCATATTTACACAATATGCCTTTCCTACAACATGTAGTGGTTGACAAAACCTTACACCTTAAAGTATTAGAGCCAGAAATTCAAGGTAAAAATACATAAAATAGTTAATTAAATAATTTATCAATTATTATCTATAATCGAAATTGAATCACTCCGATTAAGCGCATTCCTTAACAGTTAAATTCCACGCCATGTCAGAGCTGGGAATAAACAAGGCCCAATCCCTGCATTGCAACAACCTCCCACAACCTATGAATTGTATAGTGAGTGTAATTTCTGCTTGGTGCTGGGCTCTTTTGTTATACTCTCGCATTGATTTTGTGACACTGACACTCTCTCGGCGGCTCCCGTTTCCTCCGAAAGTTACTCATACATCACAGCAACAAAGCGAGAAGATCATGGAGTCTCCTTTGGCCGCAGGCGCAGACACGGCCACACAGCTCCTCGTCCACTCTATTTCACATTTATTTACCATTTACATTTATATAACACTGGTCTATTCTAAGCCTATTTGTCTGTGATGCAGGTGTGGGCGTACGTGCCTCACCTTGACCCCCAGTTTGCTCCGGGTCACGTCAGGTATCGATCAAGGTGTGGCTGGAGCACTTCCCTCTGCCTCTGTCAAGTTTGTCAACAGCAGCCATTCAGTCCAACGGGAGCCCATTGTTTGTGGCCCCAGGTAAAGGTCAATGTGGCACTAAAGCCCCCCCTGCTCAAACATGCAGGAGACAAGCAGGTCCTATGTCAGCGAGACCATTAATGACGGTGTAATATATGTATATATCTATATCTATATATAGATATAGATATAGATATATATATTCAAACATGTTATATAATATTTTTATGTAATATTTGGCATATTAAAAATAATAATAATATAATAAATATGTGCATTAAGATATAAGGGAAATAATTCATGTATGGCAACAATATGCAATAGAGCCAAAGGAAAAAGCATTCACTCATAGGCCAATCATTTGGAACAGTAATACTGCACCTAAACTATTGTGCAGTCCAATAAGATTGCATAGACATAAAGCAAAAAAAATATTAGCACCGTTATGTATTCTTATCTTAGAAAATGTTGCTGCTTGTTGTACAAACATTATCGTTATTGCTATAATCACCAAATATGAGGTTGTCGTCATGGTGCATTCTCAAATTAATTTTAATTGAAGCTGCATTTGAGAATTTAAGCACTTACCAAATATGAGACAGTGCAAGCATTTGAGGATTATGTCCAGTGACTCATCATGTTAAGGCAATTTTTTTATTTTATTTTATTTTATTTTTAGTTAGGCGGGAGGAGGGGTAAACAACATAATGCGGCCTGTACAGTTATTTATGGTTCATTTGCGTTTCATAACTTCAAATGCTAGAAACTAGTTTTGAATGAAGGTACAGAACAAATGTGAATAATTTTATTTGTGATCAAATATGGCAGAAAAGGGGTTAATAAAGTCAGCTTAGTTTATACTATACGCCCAACAGTAGTATTGACAGTCATTATTTGTCTCACATTTATCGAATTTAAACATGTTAAGTTAATAGTTCTAATTGCGAAAAAAAATCCAAATGTGAAATCCAATCTAAAAAATAGAAAGCATTGCAGAGCTAAAGCTATACCATGGAAACCCTGGCAGTTGCATTGAGCGCAGATGGCAGTCGTGAAGATGACATACAGCAAAAGGAAAAGGACACTGCAACTGGATTTGAACATGTGACTTTTATTGCGCTCACTTCCGTTTACAGCTCAAATAGCAACACGCGCGTGTGGAGGGCCCACTTCCAGAGTTGAAAGGCTTTCGGAGAGGGGGGTAGTAATATAAGAGCAATAAAATATTCAGAAAGCAGAAAAGAGGCGCGTGTGAATAAATAACATTTGAGCTCTCACCACAACTGACAACTTATAACAGGTTGGGCCCAAGTTTGTTAGTTACAATCACCAACTCAGAACAGTTCGGAACAAGATCATTCCTGGTCAGTACGAATTAAATTGGAACCTCCGGCTAAAATGGATTCACTTTAAGGTAAGGGTTTCCTGATTATCAAACCTAAGGAAATATTCTAAACAAGGCCAAAGGCTCGAGGGAAGCGCACAATTAAACTATTCTTCAATGGTATATGATCAAAAAGTAGGCTCCAAAAATACACACTATAACAATCTATAGTGACAAAAAATGAAATGCAATCTCGATCTTAGCTCACTCACTATTTTGTTGCATCGGGCCCGGACTATTTCCAGGTCACAAAGTAAAGGCGACATATTGAAGGGTTAAACGGCCGTATTATGTGCAGCGCCCAGGCTTGTCATTGCACTGAAAGATTACCGAGGTGAAAAAGCTACATAGGCCAACAGCCAGGAAGAGAAATGTATTTTTCCTCCTTTGTGCAGCTTGAAAAATACACCGCAGTTATTGTCATGCAAAGCGTGGGGGACAGAAGGATTAAAAATGAACAGCCAGGGACGTTTTTTTAGTTTGGCGTGCATTTGTTTGAAAGTGTGTGTGTGTGTGTGTGTGTGTGTGAGTTTAACTAGTGTTTTTTTCGATAATATTTTTAAATATCCAACAAGAAATGTGTGTTAAAAATGCTTCAGAAAAATCTTATGACATTAATTTCCCTCCCTTGGGCTTGGGTAATGATAAAGCCTTATGCGTCATTGTTGCAACACAATGCATGCTTGCAAGAGTGAGTCAAATTAGCTAATGTGAAAGCAGCATTGGAAACCAAAATGTGTTTATCATTTTGTGTTAGCTTTGCCACTTGACCATGAAGAAGAATTAAACTGCACATTATTCTTTGTCTATAACCCAATAACTGTAATCAACGCGACATAAACAAGTATAACTACTAGCTTCTTACAGATTCCCTGATAGATAAGAGCTACAAAATATGACCAGCAAATCCACACAGCTAGATGTAGAATGATATACCACTGTAGAATTGAAAATGTAGTTTTTAAAATCTTGACTCAAAGTGGAATAAGCAAGACATGAGCCTGGACAACATGAAACATGCAGCACCAGAGGAAGCCATTTTAAGCTTTAGAGGCTAAGAGAAAGTGTGACCTTTGACCTCCCCCTGACCACGACCTAGCCTTCACCCTTAGTGGCAGCAGTGGCCTGTGCTGTGCTGCTGAAAACGCACAGGAATAACGCATAAAATTGATAATTAATGTAGTGATAAAATACTGTAAAACATGAGGATGAGGAGGGAGATAAAGGCGAGGAGGGGAGTTCTGCCTCAGCCCTGCAACACGTGGTCTTCCCCTTCCTCCGCGCCTGGGCAAAGCACCTGCCGCACGTTCTCTTACGCACACACACACACACACAGGCACAAGACACTGGCAAAACGGAGACGCACGCACAGCACTATGCAAATGAGGCAGCTTCTCCTTCTACAAGCACATTTGCTGTTTTTGCGTACTCACCGCTTTGTGGCTCGCGGACATCTCCCTCGCGTCGCCCGTGGACATTCCCCATGCCTGATAATTCCGTGCGTTTCTCATCCTCCTCTGGACCCAGCTCCAGGGGTTTTCCGGGTTTCTGTGCGGGAAGAAAAACCCAATTTTGAGAGCAGCTCCTCGCAAGTGACGCCACAGGTTTTGACCTCTTACTAATTCTTCGTGGTGTCTTTAAAAAAAAATCTACTCATTTCCGTGGACAGCCCCCGGAAGACGCACAGCCTTCCCGTCACCAAAAAAAGCCAAACCAAATAACTGAATCCGCGATTTAAATCAACCAAATGTCACAAGGGGCTTACAGACCGACAGCATCCAGCGAAAACAACAACCGCGCCTCATCAAACTTTACGAGCGTCGCACCGGACATTCAACGGTGAAAAACCCGAGCGCAGGGACATGTAAGAAGGCGAGGGTCGTGTCGTGATTGCCGGGGCTAAAGCTGAGCTGTCATGACTGGAGGAGCGCGCTGGGGCTGCTGCAAGACTGTGGGCTCTTTAAGGCATTAAGTGTTGTGTGCGTGTGCAAGTTTTCAAATTAATCTGCCAGTTTGGCACAGTCTTTGTTTAACGGCCGAGGCGTGTCACCCCTCGTCCCCGGTACACATTTTAATATTGGTGAGACGCGCTGACCTCCCGTTCACCCCGTGCGCGCCGCCGCGAATCCCCCTCCCCACCTCCCACTTTTTTTCCTCCTCTGCTCTTTTCTTGTTGCCATTTCCTCCTCATCCGCGCTCCGTGTCACTCCCTTCTCTCGCCCTCTCTTTCTCTCTCGTCATACTAAATTGAGTAGGGAGTCATTACTTTGAAGACAAATGGTCAGTGGATGTGCGGGAGGGTGGCAGGGAATGAAGGGCGGTGGTGGGGTTGGGGGGGGGTCTTTTCTCACGCACAGGCGCAGATTTGTCTTTTTTTCCAGGGATCATTTCTCTTGTTCCTCTTTTGTTGCAGAGATATTTATAAATGAGTTGGCGAAGCGCGCACTACCCGCAGCGTGGTTGCGTGGCCCATTCGCGGTTTGGTGATTGGTGGATGACTTTGCTGCCCATAATCAACGGCCTTTAACATGGACTGCACACGTGGAGGGATCAGGTGGATCCATATTGTGTTACCCGACTCTCCTTTCCCTCCGCCATATGTCCACACTCCTCCTTTCGTTTACATTTCATCGCTATCATATCAGCGACACACTACAGAAAAGCGCTTTATCTCCAGATAGAGCTACCACACAGAGCGCGAGAGAGGGAGAGAGAGGGAGAGAGAGATAGAGAGGGAGCGAGAGAGAGAGAGAGAGAGAGCGAGAGAGAGCGAGAGAGAGCGAGAGAGAAAGAGAGAGAAAGAGAGAGAGGGGGGAGAGAGAGAGCGAGAGAGAATGAGAATGTGTGTGTTCGAGATTATTAAAAGTCAGGGCCTCGCGCTTGACAGACTGACAGGCGCTCGCGCTACCTCTTAAATTGAATTAATGCGCTGAACTCGGGATGAACCCCGGAGAGAGGGACCTGTAACACAGTTAGAAAGCCATTACCTGTGTGGGCCCTGGGTGAAAGAACAGAGGAGGGGTGGGCAGTGGCACCACCATTTATTTACCCAATTATCACCATGGTTTATTTACTCAGGAGTTTGCACGGAGTTCTTTTGTGATGTCTGGCACTGCCCTTCACTGCTTTACGCAACTATAAATTTCAACTTAAGTTTGCAATGTGCCATTATCGGTCATACACTTTGACACGCTTTAAAAATGTTCCTGTTACTTTGACATGGGCAAGACAAGTTGGTATTATATGACGCACAACAACAACATAAAAAGACCACAGAAGTTGTGAAGAAAATTGCACAATATATTTACATTTGATGCGCAAAACGACATTAATTTTAAAATGAGTTCCGTCTCATTTAACATGACTATAATGTACAATTATATAATATGATTATAAAGATAAAAACTGTAGTAAAAAAATCTGGCTGCTTAGACTAAAACTATTAAGTGTTTATAATATAAATTCATAGATCACTAGATAAACTATTTTAGATATATTACATTATAGAGAATGCTTACCAGTTTTTAGAAATAAGTAAGGTCTAAAATATTTGCTCTTAATCATATCTGAGTCATATTTTTACTGTGTTCCCCCACAATCTATGGTCATCACCAACAGATTTAACCTGAACAGGCAAGTGTTTTAGCATAATGCTATAATTTTACCATTACAACACCAAATCTAACATAAGAGAATTACCCAATGATACGTGATCAAACATGTTCTAATGCTCCATAGTCACTTGCTTGCTCCCTGCTTATTATACATTCATAGCAGAAGGTTTTAGTGTTCTGTTTTAAGAGAAAGTGCAGTCCAGAATAAGGTGTCCTAATAGCGTAATATTGTCTGCGCTACCTTAGAAATGGGGCCTGTTCTTTTTACTGATTGTACACACAACATCATTTAAATCAATGCACAGTAACTGCAAACAAAATTGTGAATATGAACTATGTTTAATATAAATCACTTTCAGACCATGTACAGCCCTGCTTTGGCTCAAAAATTCCTGACAGAAGGAAATTAGCAGCTGCCAACAATGAAAAATGTCAGCATTGACATATTTATTATAACATCCAGGTGCTTTTGTCTTAACCCATGGGTGAACCTGCATGACGGAGAATCTGCACAAATATCAGCACAAAATGGTGTTATGATGAGGATTTTTAGACAATTTTGCATTTTTTACAATTTCTTCTGCGGTATTGAAGGATCCAGACATAATTCTTGTTTGTGTGCTTTAAGATAATGCATTTCTGTCCCCTCCAGTGTGACAATGTGTATATACTCCAATAGGTTTTGACTAATAATATATACATTATTATATAAAATGCAATATTGGCTTTAATTTGCAGCTATATTATTATGATCTAATATATGTGGCTTTTGACATTTGCTTTTAGCCTAATGCCAATATATTTACATTGCGTGCTGAAAAGGCACAGCATCTTCTCCACAGTGCTTTTCTTATCCCCTGTTATAAATATTCAAACTAAAAAAAACACAAAAGAAAAAAGAACAATATGAGAAAACATGATCCCTGGGAATATAAAATGGTGCTTACAGTTTTTGCAATGTGAAGTGCAACATTTCATAGACTACAAGCTACTATAATAACAAATACGTTAGTTGTAATAATGCATCCAAAGTGCTTATTTTCTTTTGTCTACAACGAAAGAGTGGACGGTTCCAGGGAAATGCTCTGCAGCTCATTCTTCTCTGTTAAGCGTGGACCACACATAAATCTTTTACCCTTACTTTGAAGGATCAGATAAGCAAGTCATATTTTTTAGATGGAGAGCCAGATAAGGGTTATTTTTGACAGACTGGTGGTGATAAGGCTGAGCAGAGGAAACCCTGCTGGACCCCTCTCACAATGTCCTGGGGCTGTGCAATATGGAGCTCCCAGCTAAAAACACTCTCCTTAGCCACTGGAGCACGTCCTGGTGAAAAGGTGGGTTATTAATAAGTAATAGACCTATATCTTTTACATAGAGCTAAACGGTAGTCAATAAGTAGCCACAACTGTAAGTAGGCCTGATATTTTAATATCTAAATGAAGGTTCAATTATTATATTATATAAACATGCAAGCTCCTTCAAGGTGACTTTATTGAAATTGAATAACTTGTGATTTCTACATTATTTTTTACAATACAATGGAATACAATAGACTTTATTGTCCTTGTGGGGGAAATTGTTTTAAGACTCATGCCGTAAACATAATTCCCCATAAAGTATCCATAAAATAGTAGCTATGCTATTACATTCCTACCAACCACAGTGAACCATAAATGCACATTTATTTAAATAGGCTTATAATATGCAGGACTTATATGAAAAAACTAACTAAATCCCCTCTTAAACAGTGTGGTCAATGAGCCACCTGTCTTCTGTTTGTATTTTTACAATTTTCCTTTTTTCTTTTTACATAAAAAATAATGTCTTTTTGCTGTGTAGACTATAGGCTAAATCTAAGCCAATCACAGCAAAACTATATGGCAGCTGCTTTAAATCTAAAGCTATAAAGCTGGATGTTTTCATTCACCAAAATACACACTTAAAGTGGACAAGCATATTAAGTATTTAAATAATGCAAGCCTGTATGTTATGGCCTAGTACTGCCTACACTTACAATAGCAGGCTAGCTCTTATAGAGGGCAAAGGGAAATGCTATATCCAATACAAATGTTACCTGGTGTGAACAAAATGTGTAAACACCTACAGCTGCAGCCCCATGTCACCGAATACCTTCAGACCCCCCTCCACATGCTAGCACCACCTTGAACTCCTCCATGTTTTCCTGCCTTAGCCTTTACAGCCCTCTGGAGCGCGAGGAAGAGGCTCGCTTTGTTACCGGATAAGTGAAGGGGAGGTCAGGCCTTCACCTCTCCTTTGCCTCCCTAGCTCATGCTATCATTCCTCACTGTAGAACCCCCTTTTTTGCTTTTGACATACAGCCATTGGGCCAGAGTGACTGAGTGTGAATAGGCAGGGCGGAACTCACGCACGACGGTGAACTTTTGACCCTTTAACTCTGTGAACCTTTAGCTGTAGCCGGCTCTAGCGGCCTGTGGACGGTCGACAGACTGCACTTTGTCGATAACCTGTCGTTCACCCGCCTCTGGCAAAATAACAGGGCCGATAAAGTCAGACAAAAACAGAGAAACGGGTGCAGCTATTTCGACGCTTAGTTATTAAGCTTAGCCTTCCCGTTTACAAGTCCTGTTCAATCCAAGCCCTTTATAAAGTTATTCAACCTGCAGCATTTGTTTATAAACGGCTATAGAGAAAATAAAAAAAAATCTTAAATTGAGTAAACCATTGGTAGGCTCAACTAGTGGCTGAAATACTGAATAGATTATTCTTTGTGTCTGACACTGTGAGCCATTTTAAAGCAACTATTCTAAGAGAGGTCTAAATAAGCCCACACTTCTTCCCTAAATATTCCTGACGTGTGTGCCTCCTCAGACTATTCTCTGCTCAGCCAAACTGCGCTGACAGCCATGACAGGTGTGTGTTTAACAAATACAAGCCGAGAAGAGAGGGTGTCCAGGTTAGCGACGGTTAGAATTCAAACGGGCGGGGGCGCGTGCCTTCGGGAAGATCACAGGCAGTGTGGGGCTCGCGGGGTCTCTCGTGCCTTCCTCCTGGTCTAAAGCGGGCTCTGGTGGCGGCGCCGGAGAGCTGCATTCTGGGGGAAATTTGTTTTATCGACAGCCCTTTGTAATAAAGGTGTAGTAAACATTCACAAGAAGATGTGGTCTCGTCAAAATACGTGAGATATGGAAAAAGAGCAATATGTAGATGTCACCAGTGAATAGATTAAACAATTTAACAAACATATATAATCTTGTAATTTAGGGTCGTTTCTCACAATTTTATCGCATTTTTATTTATTTGATTGTTTGAAGAGTGTGTAAAATATATGCTAACGTGTGTAACTTCCGCTACATTATTTTAAACATGTAAGCATATATTTTCTAATTTAAGCAATGAGAGGTTAAGAGAAGGGTAAAGTGTCTCCATATTAAGTTAAGGCTACTCTGCTCATTATGTAGCCTATAGGGCTGAACCACAGAACACACCAGAATAGGCCTCTATGTGACCGACTGCTGTCTTTCTTCAATCAAATCATATTCCTCCACTTAGTAGGTGTAAATTATCCCATAATATATAATACAATACAATACAATACAATACATTATAATATATATATATATATATATATATATATATATATATATATATATATATATATATATATATATATAATATGTGTAGTTCATAAAACACACAGTGCATTAGTAATATGTGCTGATTAATAATTAATAAGTTGCAGTATAGGCTATATCTTTAGCTCTATTTTTAGAAACTATTCAGGATTGATAATATAATTTGAGAAAAGAAGTTGCATCTTCAATACTGTTGCCTCAAACTTCAATCCTGTGTGCTGTCTTTACTAGACCATGAGTCCATGAGTCCGGAGTCAGTGTAGCTTAATGCACATAATTTATTTTTCATAGTTTATGGAATTCCATAGTTACTGACTGTCATATGCTAAGATTGGTGCAATTCATTAATACATTATTCTTCGTGTTATTATTATTGTTGTTACTATTATTATTATTATTATTATTATTATTATTATTATTATTATTATTATTACATTGAAGAGTAAACATAGCCTACCTAACCTCTCTTTTTGTAAGGTTATCAGTTCGTCATACCTCAAGGCCAAAACAAACAAAGCTCTTATTCCCAGCCACTGATAAGTAATCTCATGTACTGCAAACAATTTTCCAATAATAATACCGCCATGATGGCCCGTTTCCCTTTCACTCAGCGAATCAAGGTTGGTTTTAGATACAGAGTGGATAGTGGGCAGAGAGAAATGCACAAATACTTCTCCTTTGACCAGGCCACTGTCACTTATACACAAAGCTGCCACTCACTGATTTGGGAAATTTGCAGTTGTCTGAGGAAAAGCTCCCTTCCCTTTTCGACCCGGAAACATGGCGGATAAATAAAAACAGCCCCTTGTTAACTCCTTTCCCGTGTTTGTCAGGTAAACAAACTGCACACATTGGAGGGGGCCGTGTGTGGTCGAGTCGTGCGTAAAACTGCTCCAGAGGTTGTAGTTCTCTTTTCGCACATGCGCAGAAGTCTGACACCCTCCCCTTTGGCGTGCACGGCTCGAGCCTGTCTGCTGACCTCGCGGTGACTCCTGCTCGTGCATTATTCATGAGGCATGGCCGCGCGGTTCACCCCTATCAGTATGCAGAAGACATTAGAGCTGCGCAAATGTCCATTTAAACGTCAGGCAATCACTGGGACGTGAGCAGGAGAGTGTCTGTGGATAGCTCTGACTGCCTTTTATACCACTGCTCCACAATAGCACCGTCACAGGATTATAGCAAAACATGCATGCTCCTGATATCTTCAAATAATTGAACTGGAGCATAATCGAAAGAGTAAATTTAGTAAGAACCAACTTCCTATTATTTTAGGTCTATATCCACACCATATTCCAGAAAAGATGGGTCTGTGTGTTAAACCTAGAAAAAGAAGGAGTATATTTCCCACATTAGGTTTGGATTTGCTTCATCTGATTGGCCATATGTGTTCACATACAAAACATGACACATAGAACACATAGAATAGTCTACGGCTATCTCTAGAGCATGTTGGTCAATGATGTTTTTGAAAATAAATTTGTGTATTCATGTTTGTTCAAATGTTTAGTGAAAACCAAACCAAATTGTTACTATTATTATTATGCATACTCCTTCCAATCCAACAGTTGGTCATTGATGCTAGATATTGACCAATAATGTTCATTTGCTTTGCTCCATCTGGCCAGACAAACAAAAATATAAATGCATGGCACAATAAATACCATAATATAACAGCAGTCTAGATATGCCTTTTGTGCATGTTGATTTTGTGATAACATTTTCTATAGTTCAGCCTCAGACATGACTATAACAATCATTCATTCATTTTCTACCGCTTTGTCCCGTTAGGGGTCGCGGGTGACTGGAGCCTATCCCAGCAGCTTTGGGCCTGAGGCGGGGTACACCCTGGACAGTGGCCAGTTAGTCGCAGGGCTAACATTTAGAGACAGACAATGACAAACAATCATTCACTCTCACTTTCATTCACTAGGGACACTTTAGAGTTGCCAATTAACCTGTACATGCATGTCTTTGGACGGTGGGAGGAAGCCAGAGTACCCGGAGAGAACCCACGGTAACACGTGGAGGACATGCAGACTCCTCACAGAAAGACCGGAGACGGCCGAGAATATTTGAGTCGGCTGGGTTTTGAACTCACGACCTTCTTGCTGTAAGGCAGGAGTGCTAACCACTCTGCCACGTGCACCCACAATCATGTACAATGATATTACAAATAATTTATTGTGAATTAATATTTGTCTGTCAGAGAGCAGTAGTCCAGAGAAAAGAAAGCAATCCACTTGAGGAAATGTGTGTTTTCATTTTGAACTACAGCAGAATCAAGAGTCTAAATGAGTGTTAGGATTGATGTTTACTGAGAATCAAATTGTCCCTATCTATGAACACATTATACTTCAAAGTTGAAGGTTAGTAGGATTGGTTTGTGCCATGGATTGGTCCTATAGAGGCTAAATGTGCAAAACATTGGCTGACTAATGCCCAGTTTGGGTTGCTTTGGATTTGCTCTGTCATCTGATTGGTACATTTACATTTATTCATTTTAATGATGCTTTTATCCAAAGCGACTCACATTGTTCTACAGTAATTACCAGTGTTACAGCCACTGGAGGTAAGGTGGGTTAAGTGTCTTGCCCAAGGACACAACGACAATATGAACTGTGGGGAGAGCAGGAATCGAACCACCTACCTTCCGGTTGAAAGACGACCACTCTACCCACTGAGCTACTGCCGCCCACAGTTATGGTATAAAATCATAACTGTAAACTTTCAAAAAGTCTGTGCTTTTTGATATAGCATTAACACTGCTCCACAGAAGCACCTTCGAGCATTCAGCATCTGCATTTAGATCACACATTCAGGTTTGTGCAATGACTTGGTCTTGGAGGTGCTGAATGTCCATTATTTACCAGATTTAAAAAGTAAAAAATATAAGTGACACTTATGACGTATTTCTTTATATATAAAGGTTTTCAAACTGGTTGTAACATCAAAGGTGAATACCTATATCAAACAGTCATATAAACTAATAAGATTACCTGGTCCATGCCTCTAACAGTGGCAAACAAGACTCCCACTCTCCCCAGTTCATACTGTCCTTGTGTCTTCGGGCAAGACACTTTTTACCCTCTTGGCCTCCAGTGCCACAGTACTGGTGTTTTGAATGTATGTGACTGTAGAGGTGAGTTTGGTGGTAGTCTGTCTGCCCCAGGTGTGAATGTGTGTGAAAGATATGAATGGAAGCATGAAGCCTGAGAAGGGTATCAAAAAGCGTTGTATAAATCCATGCATTTCACCATTTACCCTTAGAAGTACATGCCATGATAAAAAAATACAGTCTTGTGCAGGACATTTTGTCCATACTGTCAAACTCAAAAAGCTCCACAAGTGTTTTTTGTTCACACAGGATCTTCCCAGGGCCGGGTCACTCACCTCTCTCCCTCTCATGCCCTGCCAACGGACCCACCAAACACAACAAAACACTCCCCGCTCGTTCCCACACAAAGCGCACTCTCTCACACACACCTAGCAATGCAAAGAGTTACTCACCCCACTCATCATCACCAACAACAGCCTGTAAAGCCCCGGCAGGTTCAAAGAAGCAGCCAGCACCGTAGCGCACACAGCAGCTGTAGCACAGGCCTGAGCCCTGTGTACATAAACGGGAAACACATGACATACTTGGCCCCGAACACAAAGGAGCCCATACAGAGCCTTCTCGTGTCCTGTCACAGCCTCCGCTCCAGCGTGTTCCAATGTATAGGCCCGGGCCCGCGTGTTTTCGCGTGCGCGTGTGTACGTGCCCGTGCGTGTCCTGTATCATCGTTAAAGGAAGAAGTAGATGAAAAATGAAAGGGGGATTTTTTTCTTCTTCCTGTTTACTGGTCTCCAACTTCCTCGGGGCCCGTCTGCTCCTGACACACTGCACCCACACGCACGGAGAGCGCAGGAAACAGTCAAACAAGAGGTGTACGTAAATCACAAGTGGCAACTACTGCTGAGATTTTACGGACGTGTTTATGTCGCCATGTAAACCTTCATAAATGACATTGAGCAAAAACTATTTCTTGGGGTGAAATTTAAAACATGTATATTTAATATTTTTTATAGTTATACACACGTCCGACGTTTCAAGACGCATATAACAACGTGTAAATCTTAATATTTTAAGCAAAAACATTTCACAATTATTTAAAACAACGATGAGTGGGTTAAAGAAAAGTGAATAATCAATCAGCAAAAATCAAATATGTTCTAATCAAAGCCTCGTAAAATATGTCTAAAATTTCTTAAAATGAGAAAAGGCTTAAAGCAGCTGATCAGATAAACTGCGCCAAATAATATTCTACAAGCAAGACTTCCCTTTTTTACTTTTCTCTCTCTCGCGCGCGCTCTCTCTCTCCCAGTGTCTGCTGTATAATTTATGGCTACTCCCAGAAAACATTCTTGTGAAGCTGGTGAAAAATCATTGTAAAGGGCTAAAGGCAGTGCCAGGAATCCCCAGCCTGAAAACGCATCGGCTCAGGCTGGCCTCACATGTAAAGTGGCCGGTAATAAATGAGAGTTTGAGAGCAGGAGGAGCACAACAAGCCTCCTCTTCTCTTATTAGCGCCGCGATGCTCCGAGGACTGTGGATTATCTGTGCGGCTCCCACTAACGGCCTCGTGTAAATACAGTGAGGAGAGTTTACTGTCAGACACTCTGCAGAGCAGCCGGGGAAACTTAACACTACTTTACTGGAGTGCGTGCGTTTATTTGAAACAGAGCAGGATTTTAACCGCTACAGATTTGGAAAAAAATAGGCCACAGGAAACGAACCATAACTGACTTCATAAATTAGCCAAGCTAGTATATGAAAAAAGGTCATTAATCTCCAGTGTGGGTGTCCTCAGGGTGCCATGTTACAATCAGCCACAGCACAAAACACAACTGTAATTCCCATTGTCTGCAACGTTGTCCCTTTTGACAAGCGCTTTTTATTTTTTTATTTTTTTACGCACAAGGGATGTACAGCATGTTGGGAAACTTTTCACCTTCTGTTTATATGTCCTGCTGAAAGGTCACGTTAAACTATTTACTTTACAATGAGTCACATTAATATAGGGTCAACATATTCCACTGAAATGACCATATGCATTTAAATAGATTTTAAAACTCGTTCACTTCACTACCTGTAAACCCTATTCATAAATACAGTATTGAAAATATTAATCAATATAAATGCATGAATGGTCCATTTAAATCGTTTAAATGCTGCTTTGTTGTCATGCAAAATTCCTATGAGGCTTTAAATAATCTTATTGATATTCAATCCACACAGACAAAATTTATGTAAAATGTGGGGAATTTGAATTTTATTGAGTGCAACTTCAGTTTTGATACCAGATAAGTGCCCACTGAATGTATATCAGAATATTTTATGTATTCTTTATTCTTGGCTCTTGCTTTGTTTTATTAGAGGTTTGTGCTACATAACATTAGAGTTAAACGTTTGTTTGAATGCTTGTCTGTTGTTAATTAGGTTTCATTCATTCATTAAACCGTGTGCGCCACTAGGTCAAACAACAACTGGCCAGATACTCGCGCAAAACAAGCCACAAGGACGCTCCTGATGACGGGCCTTGAGAGTGTTTGGCTGCCTCACACCCATCCTGTTTGGAAATCACCAGGAGTGGGAAAAGAGCGCACATACATTTAATAAAATCCAGCCAAATACGCGTGTCACCGAGCGTGCGTTGCCGTGCACGTGTGTCCTCATCCATTTACTGGTTGGCAAATGTTATCAGACACAGCTCCAACTCCCACTGCGTAGTCTTTTTATTGGAGCCATTTTTACGCACACGGAGAGCGAGCGTAAATGTGCCAGAATGTGGCCTAGATCAATAGTAATAATAGCTATAAGACTAGAAATATGGATTCACTTTACAAAATTATGGTTATATATTTATCTGGTGATCCAGGGGGAGATGGAACATATCAGTTTCATACAACACAAACATCGGCTCATTTGGCCAACCACTATTTAGTATCACATTTCAAAACACAGACTAAAAGTAGGCGTTTTGTTGATTCTTACTTTTAGACTTTTTTTTTTTTTTTTTTTTAAAGACACGACTTTAGTAAATGATAACTTGAACAAACACCACAAAGCTAACCAAGGTCTTTTGAAAATGTTCTAGGTTCTCACCATTCTTATATTAGTGTCTTCTCTGTCCCACACAAAGCCATGTACAGTATATACAAGTGGCGTCTGTCGACCACAACACTGCAGTGAGATGTGAGGTGCGCCATTATGCACGCACAGAGGCGACAGTAACGTACACTCACAGCTCAGTCCGCCACAACAACAGCTCTTAGATCTCTGTAACACACTCAGACTGAGTGACATGATAATTACCCCCTCTCTCATTTATAGACGGTCCTTAAACACCACTTACTGTTCTTATCGGTTCTATCCAAGTCCAAGGCATTAACCGGAGCTTCCCGGGCTTGATCCAGAGCCTGGCGTCGTCCAGCAGCACAGTGGCCCGCTATCGGCTCTTCTCAGCCTTCCACACAGCACTCCCTCCCTCTCTATTTTACTGACCCCTTTAGGATCCCCGCAAAGCCGTTAAACCGTCACTTGCTTTCTAGAATGTGAAATATATAGTACATTGTCAACTCCCCAAAACCATAAAACTAACTTTATGGACCCCACGTGATCAGCGGCGAGCCAGTGAGAGGTATCAGTCTGAGGCCAGGCCTGATCTTTACGATCCAACTTGGACATTAAAACTCTCATCCGTGTGACATGTAAATGTCAAAGCTGCCTGCTTTTTTATAGTTTGGCCCAAAGCAGAAGGGAGTTAGCTTTAAAAAATATCTCAACACACATACACACACAGAAGGGACAGGGCAGCAGGTAGAGTTCGCATGGCGTAAGGAGAAGAAGCGCGCCTGCTCCCGGTTTAAACCCCGTAACAGACACGTGCGCGCCGCAGAGAGGCAGCAGCCGCAGCCGGTGAGTGGAAAAGTTCACTCGCTTGTTTACCAGCTGGAAGAAGGTAACCTAATTTGACCGGGAGTGGCATCCGTTAGGACGGAAAAGCCAGGCAGTTTAGAGAAAAGTGGGCAATTTGTCCAGAAAGGGCAGTTTGTTGTCCTGTCGACTTTGGTCACATGGACACTGGTCTGCCAGACAGAATAGATGTGATAGCTGTTTGGTTTTGAGCTCGTGGTGCTCGAAAAGGTTCAGAGATGATCGCCTGTTTGGTGGGGCATTCAGGGTTCAGGTTCAGGCCCGGAACACAAAGGACAGGCCTACCGGGGAAAGCTTTGAGTTTTGTGTTGTAGTAGCCAGCACGTTTTTTTTAATAAGGCAGTTTTAAGCAAAGATATTCAAACATGCATACTAAACATAAGAGTTATTTTTTTTAAGTGTACCAGTGTTAATGTGCCTTATCAAATGTTATTCTAGTACAATTGTGTACCGAGACAAGTACCGCATGAAGTAGAAATCTCCACAGAAGGGAATCATACGTTTGGATTTTAAGGAAAGTAGTTTCAACTTTTAAACATGTTTTGTCATTTAAAACAATTATACTTTGTATTGTACATAAGCAGTCTCAACCCTGCAGTAGCTTTTATTGAGTCAGTTCTTATCTAAAGTGAACTTGATGTAGCAGAGTTTGGCAGCTGACAGCTAGTGCCATGCTATCCCTTGACAGATATTTGCATATGAACTTCTCAAATCCATAATGACACGTGGGACAATTACCTGTAATCGATATTTTTTCCCCTTGTACCTGTAGGAACATTTCTGGCAGGTGACACAGTTTTGGAGCCATTTGGGTGCAGTTTGTTGCACTAACAGCTTAGAAACTTTGTTATCGCTGTTTTATTTTACTCCGAGATACAAACAAATACAAAAAGCTTATTGGCATTACAGCTTACAGGCCTTTAAGGACGGTACTTTCGTTTGAACGCGCGCGCACGTGTTCACACACACACACACACACACACACACACACACACACACACACACACACACACGTACACACATAACTTGTCTTTCAGGGACATTACACTGTTCCATTAATTTCCTGGAGATACACTGACCACAACATGGCTAACCCTAAATGTAATGATCTGCGTGACTGTAATATTTAGCCTCCACAAGTGCTGCCTAAACAGATGGATATCTCCGTAATGCAAGAGACACAGGCCACACACATACAACTGCTACCAATCCAAACTTCAAATAGCCACATTAAAATGACCATAAAATGTATATACAACATTATTTTTGGAAACGTACATCCAATACTTACAATACCAATAAGATTACACTTCTTGAATGCTATACACACGGTTATGAGTGAGATGGAACTTGGCTGACTTCACTTCAAAAAGCAGCGGATTCGAATGGCATCAATGGAAAACAATAAAACAAAGAAACAAATACACGCACAACATTGGCCGTAAAATAACTTATAACAATTCCATAATAAGAGCTCACATGCGGGAAAGCACTGTCACTCACGAAACATCACAGAAAACGATAACAACAGGTAGAAAGAGTTATAGGTATAGGACATTTTTTGGGGACATCTTAGACGACAACAGACGAGAACACTACGTTTTTTTTGTTTCATGAAGTACCACAGTTGTTTTACCTTGCCCTAAAACGACAACATGCCGGAACAAATGAAAGTGCTGCTGTACAGTCCTTTAAGGAAGTGTTACATTTGGAATCTCTCTACGCAAAAGTTCATATTCTTCATCTTTTTTTTTCTTTTTTGTATTGATTTTATCTTCAAGTTTCCCTTGTTTATTCCTATGTATTCAGTCTGTGTTCCCCTCCAAGTCCTTCCACGTTACTCTCTCCTCTGAAATGCACGGATATGTTTTGTTTGGGGCTTGTATTTCTTTACGGTTGGAATGCGCTGCCGCCGGTGGCCAGGGTCATGCTTTTGAGTTTGTTGTCCTTCTTCCATTTCATTCGCCGGTTCTGGAACCAGATCTTGATTTGGCGCTCCGTGAGGCACAGAGTGTGCGCGATCTCAATCCTCCGCCGTCTTGTCAGGTACCGGTTGAAGTGGAACTCTTTTTCCAGCTCTAGCGTCTGGTAGCGAGTGTAGGCTGTGCGCGCCCGTTTGCCGTCGGGTCCCGTCATATCTGAGGGTTGGAGTGGATACACAGTGAGTGGCTGGGACATGGCACAATAGTATTTTTGGACTTATCTGTGTGAGGCAAGATTTGCTCCAAGCGTTTCCACTTTGTGTATCAATAGTTAGGTCAAAAACCAAGCCGTCTTTTTTATTTCTTTTATATTTAAAACCCACACTAATGACTAATTTATTAAAGGTCCCATCTAATAAAACGAGTTTGATTGGTTTGGCAAGACATTTGCACATTGTTACACATTGAGTCAGGAAGCAACCAAATAGCAACGATGGCCACTGGAAGCGACATTATAATGAACTTCAATGAGTAAAGACAAAAACATTAATTACATTAAGACCTCTGTCATTATGTTCTATATGAATCAGTCTTTTAAAATCATAACATTTATAAAATAGTGCATGGATAGAAGACGCACAAATGTATAGTTATCCCATTCAATATTTTCTATTGGATATGTAGCATTGAGCATTTAGAATTGTATATTGCATTAACACAAAAAGACGAAAATACATACATTTGTGGGATATTCTGTCAGATTGAAGGCCAACAACAAAAATACACTGGCTTTAGTTGCTTTTATAGGCACAGGCCTTATCTATGTTGACGACATTTAAGCAGGCCTATTTACAAAAGAGTAGTAACATGTCTTGTCACTGTGCGATGCTAAAAGTGCACAAAGGGATTCCTAGCTGTTTCCAGACAAATCCTAAACAGTTGGCTACAGGTGTTACTGCTTTTTAGCTCACGTCTGTAACTCTAGGCGTATTCAGACGCGCTCTTAAGTGAAGCAGTATGCGTCTTCCCGAACCACACATGACTTTTATTCTCGCCTTTGTGCTTTTATTTGTCACATTGTTGTTTCTTCTTTTGCGTGGCCCTGTCACCCCCGTGCCCCCAGGTCCCCTGCTCCCCTCGCATTTTTATGGCACGTCCTCTGCTTCACCTCACTAATAAAGTTCCCACACGTAATAAAGCTCCACTTTTTCAAAGAGGCCAGCAGCTTCCAAAGCCTTTTCTGCTTCGCTTTCTTCTCTCCCCACCCGGCTCTGTCTGCTGCTCCCCCGCCCGTTGGCTGCTCAGTTGCTGCCCGGTTTGCCCTCTCTCCCACTCGCCTTTGACAGATTTATGACACTTTGCTGGAATTTGCTAAAATAATGAAAAATCATAAAAGAGACAGGGGCAAGCATCCGGCGTCTTTCGCCTTTTGCACAGCTTATACACGGTATTAACACAACGTCAGCTGCTTACCACAAAGCACCAGCTGTCTCTATTAGTCACCTTTTGGTTTACAATAAATGTCAAATATTAGAGTACACAATTTGCCAAACCACTAAATAAAACGGGGGTGCGATTTCAGAAACTTGTCTACAGCTAGTCTTTGACTTAAAGAGAATTATTTCATAAGATAAGCACGAAATTCTAGGAGCCTGTCTTGGAGCAAAACTTTACGCAAGCAGATCCACTCAAGAGTGTTAATAACTATGTGTTTATTGTGACTAATAAGCGCCATAAATTTTCCAAGAGACGAAAAGGGATCACCGCCTAATAAGAAGAAAAACAGAGCAGCGTGTACCATGGCTAATGTGCAGTTTTCTCATCCAAGGGAATATCTGAGGTGCGTGCCCGTCGCTGCCTGCCGCTGGTGCTGACCCCACCGGCCCTGCGTCTTGTTTCTGTCCGGTTCTGCTCGAAGGGTTGCCCACATGGCCGTGCGGCATGTCCTCCGCGTCCGGCGAGGCGTCATCTAGCTCCGTGTAGTGCTGCGTCTTGCCTCCGCCGCCCCCAGAGGACGACAGGTTGGGAGAGCCGAGACTCCCGCTGCTCTCCTGCTTGGACGGAGATCCCTTGGTGTCTCCTCCTCCGGCGCCTGGGGAGAGGAGTGAAGAATCCGAGGCGAGGGAGCAGCTGCTGGACGCTTGTCTAAAGCCTCTTTCCGGGGAGCCGAAACCTACCGAGCCGCCTCCAAAGTGTGCTCCTGTTCCGCCGCCACTGCTGCTCCCGCCGCCGGTGCTCCCCCCTCCTCCTCCCCGGCTGTTGCTCACCGTCAGATCCATGCCATTGTAGCCGTAGCCGTAAGAGCCCGTCGCATGGTGCATAGTGGCGGAGGTAGAGTCCCTGTACGTCCCGCCGTTCATTGCGCCGCTGCTGGCTCCATAATTTAGGAGTTGATAGTCGGGACCATTTGGGTAGCGCCCCGAGAACGAGTTTACAAAGTACGAGCTCATTTAGGTTGTTTTAGAGAGTTGCAGCCTTAACAGTTGAGTATTAAGGGGCGCTTGATTTGTTATATTTCTCTTGGTCGTTATAACGCGGGTACTTTCAACGATTTATGATGTATTAGTGAATTATGGCGTTGCACTGTACTTCGTTTTTAGCTATGTATGCGCCCGTCCAAATATGGGGGTGGGGTGGTGTGTGTTGGATAGAGGGGTGTGTGATGGGGGAGGAGAGGGGTGAGGAGAGAGAGAGAGACAGGCAAAAGAGGGAGGGGGATGCCAGCGGTCACGTGCTTTTGTTGACCAGTCGTAAATTCTTGCTCGATGACTTTGGAGAGGTAATTCATGCTCTGGGGTTTCTAATGACGGGAGGGCGGGGGTAAGGAGGTAAAAGAAGGCGGGGGGAGGCGCTTGACTCGCCTTTCCTGTTGCTCCAGAGGTGTCCGGGGGTGAGCTCAGAGCGCCACCTACTGTAGAGATAATTTATTGCACACTGGTGAGGTATGGTTAGAGGAGGCAGAGAAGGAGGGGGTCCAAAAAGAGCTGTTATGAAAGACCACCCCTCCTCCTGCCGTGCGTCATTACTCAGGCCTGTTCACTGACCTTTATTCAGGCTGGAAATTAGGAAGCAGTCAACACAGCCTCTTTAAATTATGAGCTATACAGTACAAGACGACATGTGGCCTCAAGTCACTTTCAAAGTTTGTACAACTCTCCACCACACACACACTCTACTACTTCAGAACTAATATCCTAATAATAATATGAATAATAATACCGATATCAACACTTCTTAAAACTAAACATTTTATATTTTGCATGGGTCATTGCCGTGGTTTTTTGGCAGGTGAGAAGCATATGTGCCAAATAAGTCTAAATCTTTGTCCTATGTTTAATTTTGGTATAGACTATGTGTTTTAGCTGTGAAAAGTTATTGCACTGATATAAAGGATGTCAATTTTGGTTATAACAAAATAGCCTTTAATTCTGTTGGTCCCCTATAAGCCTTGCTGTAAATTACTTTCCAGCTTGTTGTCATGGAAACATAGTTTGGGAACATGGTATTTCCGTTAAATGTGGCATACAAATAGTGCTCGGCAAACGTAAAATTTTAATACAAACCCCAAGTACTTTTTTGTGCTAGGTTGTTAACATAGAAACAGAGTTAAGTGATGACTCTAGCCCTCAGCCTTTTTGGTTTAATCTAACATGAAGGATGTATTCTATGTGCCACATTTTTGTTCATTTCTGACAATTGAAAAGTCTCTTGCAATATAAGATTAACATATTCACCATAAAAAAACAAATCCAGATGACTTTACTTTGACTTTTTCTTCAAGATGACCTGGAGGACTGAGACCCTTCCCAGACAATATCTGACAATGTATCTTTTTTGTTTGTAACTAAAAGACTTTTTAGATATTTTTTTAAGATCATTAGTAAAGTTTTGCCATAGCTCATAGCTAAGACTTTGTTCAAACAAATGCATATGGCAAATTAAATATAGAGGTATCACCTAGGCCTTACTGTGTAGCACTTTTCGTTGTTGCAATGGTAACAGGGTTAATTTAAAGCATGGGTATATAGAATTTTTGTGATATAAGAATTATGTTTGACAAATTTTATTAAATTATTACATAGTTATTTTTTTGTGGTCAACAAAATAGCTGGCGCTGTTGCCATAGAAACACACAGGCCAAAAAGACCTGTGTGTTTTGGCATGATTTTGTTATTGTGACATAACAAAATAATAACGCTGTACATTTGACATTGATAAAACCATATTTCAGCTGTCAATTTAAAGCTGTGCTATCAGACTTGTATGATCTATATTAGTACACATTAATATTCTTGTCATTCTCATGTCAGATAGATAACATCCCAACTTTTCCCCCCTTTGGAAATGTTGTAGGTACTTATCAGTGTGTTATATCAAGTACATGTATATAAACTATTTACCACATGGCACTTCCTGTCCATCATCTGAAAATAAGCTACAAGTTAATGTAATCATAAATGTTTTGTTTTTATTTTTTATTTTATTAGCACATGATCATTGTTACAATGTTGTGTCTGTCAACATGTATCCAAATGTGAGCACAATACAAGTCAATCCTAACAAATGGATGTGGCATACATTTAAAAGCTCTGTTAAGGCAACAAATCCACTAACATCTGCAAAAATATTATGCCTTAATGAATAGATTATATACTGTTGGAAAGCGAAGTGAACAAGAAATGATTCGCAATACTGTGATGAAATAAAGCAATGAGGAATAATGAATTTTTAATGGCATTTGACTGCGTAATTTGTGGTTTTGATCCATTTCACCATCCATTTTTAACAATACATGGCTACATTAATAACATCACTGAAGCAGGACCATGTGACCAAAAGCCAGCCCTATACGCAAACTTCCAAATGAAAAAATTCCCATCACAAACTCAATGCATATCTCCACAAGAACCCTTTTCTCTCTGTATCCCTGCAGCCTCGCTTACAGCTGCAGAGGAGGAATGTTAAACCTGATCTCGGACGTCCACACAAGATGGAAACGTGCTGATTTATGATTTGTTGATTCCCAACTTGGGATGCATTTCAGCCCGGGTGCCTCTGTGTGTTCTACTGTTTGCAGTGGGCCTCACCATGCAATCAGCAGCGCATGTTTCACCGGAGCAGGACACACGTGCACATGCACAAAAGGCAGGGTCTACGGCACAAATGAAAAATTCCACATTTGTGTGTAAAATGATACAGATGAATGCAGTCTCCCTGGGCTTGTATGAGCCCGCGCATGAGTGTGTAGGTGCAGGGCCTATTTCAGACACTCAGCTGCTTGAGTGTCGCCAAAGGAAACCAACAGTTGGAATGGAAATCATCTATATATTTCAGAGTGGGCAGGCACACAAAGAACCGAGCCAGCAGGCCTCAACAGGGGTCCCACTTCACCAAGCAGGCCCTGCATATTACTTTACTGACGGGAGCTCAGAGGGGCTTAAAACCTGGGTCTAGAGGCACAGTGTGCCAGGAATGATCCACGGGGACAGACAGGAGGTGGCTCTGACCCAGTTGGCACAGCCTTCTCAATACCCGCCCCTCGTTAAATATAGATTTCCACCATCACACAGAGTATATGCTGTCCAAGCTGACCCTCAGCTAATTTGTATTCCAGAAGTTTTAATCAAAGCGCTCTCTGTTTCATTTGAATTTTAGTCAAGAATATATTCTGCTTTCTATTTCTGTGCTCCCTATGCTTTTAGTTTTTTCAACTGATTACTATGGCATTAGGAGAACATTGTGCGTGGAGTCTCACACTTACAGTTTATCAGGCCCAGACTGTTTATGGATAAATGCAGCTGACATTGTTACATGCAAAACACAAATGTGAGTCTTTGCAAGCCGTAGAGCACTTGAGTCCTTGTTTCAAGCTGTGAACATCTGCTGAGGCACTCGACTGTTTTAAATCCACAAGTCAGGCAATATTATGTGTATAGTCCATACTAAAGGTCCTGGTATCAGTGCCATACTTTTTTTTTTTTTTTTTTTAAATAAACGTCAAAAACAAGAAACAAAGGTCAGAGGGGTGTGCAGAGAAGTGTAGGATTGGGTCACACTTAAACATGTTTAACACAAAACATCTGCAGCATGTTCAGTGCAGCACATGCTCTACTCTAAATGTAGAACTCAGAGGCCAGAGAACTAACAAATAACCAGTTCCATAGCCACTATATTTTGACTATGTCTGCACTATACAACACTTCATGAAATTAGTCTCAACCAATCTGCTGGCATTCACTATGGAATATAGTAAACAACAACAGAGATGGAATATGGAAAGTACTGCACCAGAATAGTTAAATGTAATGTCTCCCTATTAAAACAATACATTATGACCAGGTGTTGGACAAATGGCACATCTAATTTCATAAGAGGGGAAATAGTTGCCAATTTTGTAATCCATGTTATTTTTGAGGTAATGTTTAAATCATTTCACATTGATGTGGAGGTGTCCAAACACAAATGCATTTATTATTACAACATTACACATTGGGACAAAAGACAAAACAAGAAATTCAGATGCACTAAGTGAGCTGGAATAGCCTTTAGTTTACAGCCAATGCGCATTAAAGCAAATATAGACGAAATATGATTATCTTATTCTGGGTCGTAATTTACAGCGTATGAAAAATGAATTTAAAAGCTGTGGGTTAATTACCGCGGCTGTACGTCCATCAGACATAATCAGATCAACTTTGCATATAATAAGCTTTTGGTGCATCACGGCGCTCTGCTGTGTTCTAATGCCGTTCCTATTGCTGCGCGTAAGTGGCTGCTCGTGTGGCGGAGAGAGGCGCGCTCACTCTGCAGCAGAAATCGAACGCCGGTCACTCAGGGGACACGCAAAGTTCAAAGGGTCACAGGACATTGTCCACTTTGTCTGGGATGTGTGTGCGCGCCAGTGTGTGTGTGTGACGTGTCTGGCCGGCGGGCTCGAGGACAGGTCAACTTTCTCCGCCTCGAACCCCACTCGGATCATCAATTAGCCAATGCCCAAGCGCGCACTCGGACCGCGGCGTGCGCCCGCTTTAGCCCCGGCTCGAGGTTTCACCTCGCGAGCCGTAAATATGCACGTGCGTAATGTTTCACAAGTGCGACTGTAAAGGTTTATGATGCTTGGCGAGAGTGTGAAAATGTAGCCAGTAAATCACCAAATTTATGCGTCTGTACTTAGAACACTAAATCCAAATATTTTGCATTGAACAACTCCCCAGAACAAAAACACCTTTCTGTTACAAAGTCTTGTAAGAGTGATAATGGAGCCAATAAATCAATAATTACAAGCCTCTCTTTTTTAACCTAAATTTAAAGTAATGTTACTGTTTTACGTTTACGTGACCCCCATCGTGTACATTGCCTAATATATCTAATGTAACTTGTGTCATAAAGCAGCCACCAAATCTCAGTTGTTTTATGCTGCTCCTAAGAATGCGCATACATTCATAAGCACAGGATTATAACGTGTCCACTAATATCCTTATTAATCAGTATTCCAATTTCAAACCTAGTTTTGTGAACAGTTCTCTATTCTTTGCATCTACTATCCCTCACTCTTTAGATAAAAATGGAATTAAGTCTAATATGCACGCTTTGGGAAAGATGCCCATTAAATCGCTTTTTTTTCAAACTTTTTTGCCTTTCAACTCTTCTCCAGAACGTGACATAACTTTACATGAAGAATTGAAGCATCAATGTACACATTGAGAAAATGTAGTACATGACTACATTTCTAAAAATGTCTATAATTCAAACACAGACTCCTATAATCTCTCCAATATGTGTTAACAAGGAGTGTCTGGCATAAAGTCAAAGGTACATAAAAAATACTCGACATGCCACGTCTTTTGCATTTGCTCCCTGATATATGAGCACTTTCGGAGGGCTCAGGTTGAGGTGTTGAAACCTGAGTCATTGTGTCAAAAACAAAACACTTGAACAATAAAATATGCTTCTGTTAATACTGTACTGTAGGGAGTTGCTAATAATTGATAAAATACATGGTGCTATAAATCAGACATAACGCAGGCAGACAGTGTAGTGCTTTACATTTTATTGAACACTTTCTCATAGGTAGTATACGTTGTACTGGACAAAAAACACTAGCCTAAACGAACATCGTAAAAACCCCTTTAAATATACACCTCCTGAACGCACTTAGGTAGTTTCGGAGTCAGTAAGCCCACCCTTGGCCCTCTCTCACATATATGCACCTTATCTGGCTGTGCGCGCGTATTCCTACACGTTACCTCTCCATATGACGCATTTGTCACATGACTTTAGTTGATATTTACAGCAAAACTAAACAGATTATTTTTTCGACAAGTGCGCACAACAAGAACACATACAACTAAGTTTTTTTTTTTTTTGGAATGCATCATAAATTGCATTTGAAAACAAGATGTGGGGGTTAATAAATGGCTTTAAATACTAATCTAGACTAATGTTTGTCTCTTCTCCGCAGTCACGTGGCTCATCTCGGAAAGTTTTTCTAATTATTAGCCAATCTTCAAACCACACAGAGGGATACAGTTGGATACAGTATGGCGTGGGTGGACGTGGCTCCGGGCTTTGTCCCAGTCTCAGGTAAAAACTCCCAAAGTTTTTACCAAACTCTGTCAAAATGGATGTCTCTGTCACCCCTTTTGAGTTTATCCATCCTCAGAGCGCCTCACTCCGTCCGTTTCTCCTCCTGCTCGTCTCCGTTCAGGTTTGAGGAAGAGGAGGACGAAGAAGAGTTGATCAGTTTGTTCTCCTTCTTCCATTTCATCCGCCGGTTCTGGAACCAGATCTTAATTTGCCGCTCAGTGAGGCAGAGAGCGTGCGCGATCTCGATCCTCCGTCGCCTCGTGAGGTACCGGTTAAAGTGAAACTCCTTTTCCAACTCCAGCGTCTGGTAGCGTGTGTAGGTCTGCCGCCCGCGCCTCCCAGGGCTGCCGAAGGTCCCTGAGGATGAGCGTAGATAGGGTTACACATCACGTCCCAAACATCCACACAATGGCACACACAATTTTGACAAAAAGAACACTTTAACACCCATAGATACATTTCTGCACAATTTTCCAAACATAATATTGACATGATATTTTTTCATATTTCTGAAGCCACATAAATATGGCCAGTAGCCTGATCAAATACTACTAATTTGGCCACATGCTTTTTGTCTATAGCAACTTTACAAAAATATTAAGCGTGAAACCAACATGCATACAGAACATAATTATAAATCGATCAAATTTGGTGATTATTAAAATAAAATCTGCTTTTGATTTAGCGCTCCAAAAGTAGACTATGGATTCTATTCTAAAAACGCTGTGTAAGAGTATAAAAAAACTTTTAAGCACCAAGATGTTCATATGTTATTGTTTAAATAGTGGAGTTTGTGGCCAACATGGCCAACAATAAACCTGCTTTGATACTGCTGACTTTTGAGTTAGAGTTCAAATGATTTATGCAAAGGATATAGATTGGAATTGCCAATACCAAACTTTTACGCACAAATATAGTCATAATTCATAACTGCACAGAACACACATGAAGGCACTAAAAAACATACTTCAACAAATAAAACGGTCTCGAGCATTCACCTTTGATTGCAGTGGCTCTGTGCGTCCTGCAGTGCGTTTATACCAACTTTACGCACAGAAACATTTTATTACATGTTAACGTTTTAATATTTACTGTGACCAGTATAAAACAACAATTTTATTTTTGATTGAACTTCATGCTTTGTAAGGCAAACATTAAAAGGGCTTGTTTTAATATTGGCTGAATAGCAGCATTGAGTGGCGTAGACAGAAACGCCTTGTTTAACTTTTTCAGCCTAAACTGAATAATAAAAGGAATATGGAAGAGAGTCTCGATAATATTTCAGAAGGGTTTTTCCCCTGGTGCGGATCAGCTTCCAGGACTGCTACTCTCATTCCCCGCTAACAGTATTTTGGCCCCCGGTGGTAAACAAATCGCCGTGTTGTCACTTTAGCAGCTCACATTGTGTATTGATCTGAAGGGGAGCAAGGATGAAAACCACAGCCTTTTTGAGTCCATAAATAAGAACTCAGCCAAACCAGATTATGGATGAGCACTTGGGCTCTCTGCCTCTGTCCAGATCTCCAGCTGTCAGTCCGCCTAGCCTTTTATTCCTCAGATATGCCTCTCAGATACGTGTTCGCGGCGTTGCCTGTTTCCACCTCATCTGTCACAAGGAGCAGTGTCCTACGGGCTTTGGGACTACAGTAGTCCTAAACCGGCCACCATTACTCACAGCACAGCCTTTTCTCTGTTAAACATCAACATAAAGCCCGCAGTGTTCACTTTGTATGTGTCATTATTCACCGAGCATGTGCTCTGATGTGAAGCGCAGTATCTAATCTGTGAAGGGTTAACAGATAACTGCCTCGAGTTTACAAAGAGAGCCATCAGAGTCTGTTCCTCAGTAACGCTCAGTGAAAGGACAGCGATTTGTTCAAAGGCAGCAGCAGAAAATGACAAACTGAGGACTCGGAGAGAACTACTCTGAGCAGGGCTCTTTATCAGCTTCCTATCTGCGCCGTGTTTTCAGCAAACAGCGTCTGACAGGCTCTTCCTCTGCGGTCAGCAGGTCACATACAGTAAGAGAGAAACAGGAGCTTAAACCAAACAAACGCGCTTTATGACGGCCCATAAAGCAGCGCACATGACACAGCCACAAACGGCGTCATAAAGCGGCCACCGCGGAGCGCGGCTGACACAGGAAACAGACGTCACTTTTATGAGCGGATCATAAAATATGCAAAAAGCAGGAAGAGACTCACCGTTACACGCGTTCATGCGCTGCATCCATGGGTATATGGGCGCATTCGCCCCAGGCTTCTCCTCCAGTTCTCCAAACAGCCCTTTGGCGCTAAGTCCCGCGCACTCCGCTTTCCGGTGCACGCTGTCTTGCAGGGCCAGCTGCTCCTCCAGGCTGCATGGCTCCTTGTCCCGGTAGAAGCCGCTGGCCGCCGCTGCCGCCGCTGCTGCCGCTGCCGCTGTGGCGTAGTCGCAGGCGGTGGCTCCACTTGCACCCCCTACTCCGACCGCGGCCCCTGCCGCCGCCCGGTGGCCGCCGTACGCTCCATTCGCCTGCTGGTAGTACGGAGACGCAGCGTACGTCTTGTCCTGGTTGGCTCCGTAAGCCACGGCCGCCCCCGGGTAGTGCCGGAGCGGGTGGTCCGCAGCGTACCCCGAGGAGTACAGCGGAATCTGACCCAGGAACGACTCAGCAGCCGCAGCCTGGCCGCCACCCGGTCCCGGTAGAGTCACCGGGAACGAGGAGTTGACAAAATAGGAACTCATGGAGAAGTGGAGAAAGGAGAGGGGACAGGAGGGCACGGGACACAACAAGAGCTTCCACAGAAAAAGAAGAAGGAGGAGGAGTGTTAGGCTAACGGCTAACGGCTAACGGTCTCCTCCCGTCCTCCTGCCCCTGCCGCACTTATGATTTGTTGTGTTTTATAGCCGCCAGTCCGACTGCGCTGCTATCACTTAGTTTATCTCAGATCGGAGGCAGCGGAGGGGGGCTGGGTGGCGGAGTGCCAGTGTGGGACAGGAGAGAGAGCGGGGCGCGCGCGCACAAACGTGTGTGTGTGTGTGTGTGTGTGTGTGTGTGTGTGTGTGTGTGTGTGTGAGGGGCATGTGAGCGGCACAGACCAGCTGACCCCACGCTGACCAATGAGAACATCCAGTGCCTGGCATTCGTTTTCTCCTTTTCCTTTCGCTGTGAGAGGAGGAAGAAGAGGAAGAGGAGGAAGAGACGGAGGAGGGGGGTTCCCACACACCCCTCTCTTTTCTGTTTTCCTTCTCTTCTCCCTCTTTCTAATTTCATCCAATCTCTTTTCTAATCTCCTCCGGTTGCAGTCAGATTGGGCTCCTGAGCGCACGTTAAGTGATTCTGGCTCCGTCTGTTCGGACCATAACAAGCAGCGGCTCGTTCACGCTCCGGAGCGCTCGCGCCCGCAGGGGCTGTGCCGCTGCGCCGCCAGAGGCGAGCAAATAATAAAGCATATTCTCGGCTGGCGCTTTGCAGATAAAGCCGAGCGCATTAAAATGAATTTGGAGAACGTAAATCAGAGACGAGCGCGCGCAGCAATCATGTGTGATCCCGTGTTGGAGCGCGCGGGGAGGGGAGTTAGAACACAACATAATGTGGACTATAGCGGAATGTAATTGAGGTGTTTTGTTCTGTGGGTAATAAACTGGCACCAGACTCTGTGCACTTTTACGCACGGAGCCTGTATCTCACACACACTATATTCATATTTATTATAGTTTGTTCTGTTAAAGAAGTAGGCTAATGTTGTAATATGTAATAATGAATTGTTCATGTTTCCAGGTAAATGTGTCTGCCGTGTGCTTGTGCCTATTCAAAGTGAAACTGCAGAGACTTGTGCGGCACTTCTTGTGTTTGATCAATGGGCGCAGTGAATTATTATTTTCTTCTTGTGTGACACTGATTAGGCTCCCGGAAAGAAATAAAGAAAGACTGAAGTCCTTTTGCTGTTGACACTGATTAGAGCCTGACGCACAGTGCGCTGCAGTAAAATATCTGTGCGCACGTGTGGCCCTGCGTGTCCAAACAGAACACAGACCAAAGGATTACATTTTATACATGCACGGCATTCATCAGTCTGCACATATTCAAAACATCACTGACTAACAAAATATAAGCGTCATATTTGCACAAAGAAATCAGGCTAAGCTTTTAGATTCAATATGCATTAATTTTAATTATCTTCATTCAATGCAAACAAGTATCAGAATTTGCAACAGCAACAACATTCATTTATAAGTAATTAGATTTAAAACGTAAAAATATAATGTTATTACTAAATAAGTAATAATAAGAAAATGAAATACATGCATGAATATAAAAACAGAATTTGTTAACAGCAATAATACTAATATGTGTAGCAAGAACATTCAACAGTCTATTAAATAATAATAATTGTGAGACATTATTTGTGCAGTAGACAAAATATGAGAACGTTTCCAAATGTTTAGTAAATAAATAAAGATTTAAAGAAAAGTAAAGTTATAGTAAACTGTCCAATATAATTTTAGAAATGTCAAGGCCCATTTTCCAGCGCCTTTCAAAAATAAAATATTACTTTTTGTACCAATTTAATTCAAGCAGGTAGCTATTAGTTGCAAAAATATCACTTAAAACAAAGTGTAGTGTTAAACTATTTTGAACACCCACGTGAAGCTAAAAGCTTTTAACATGAAAGTTGTATTCATTGAAAACGCCCTATTGTAGCTTTACGTCCAAAGTATATGAAAGTTCATAAGGATATATACATATGGGTTTTAGAAACAAAGAAAGACAGGTGGGATGTGGGGAAAGAGTGCGGAGTGTGAAGTGAGTCGGGCCTGTTTTTCATTGGCATGTCCGAATGGAATATGTGTCGCTAAGGTCGTAAAATAACCGCAGCCATAAATAGTGGCAGTCAGTTCCCCTACAGGCTGTGGCTCGTCTGCGTGGCTCTGCTGCAGACAGTCCGACTGACAAATACACACAAAGACTCTATTTTTACTTTAACGCCCCCCCCCTCCTCCATCCATCGCTCCACTACCCAAAGTAACACTGTTCAGAGACAGATAATAAGTTTTATGCTCATCCCGGGGCTGCGTTAAGGCTCGGGTTGTCCCAGGCAGATGGGGGATCTCTCTCTGGGACGGGACTCTCACTCTGACCCCGGTCTCTCACTGTGTGTGTGTGTGTGTGTGTGTGTGTGTGTGTGTGTGTGTGTGTGTGTGTGTGTGTGTGTGTGTGTGTGTGTGTGTGTGTGTGTGTGTCTATGGCAGGACGCGCCGTTTCCTCTGCGCTTGGTGGGAACGGGAAGCAGCGGCATTGTGTTGGAGAGGGCTGAGGTTTAATCATTAATGGTCAACAGTTGGAACGGGACAAGCACGGCACACAACCTGGACACATTCTGCACGGTAATACTGTTATAGTATTCATGCACTTCTGTTTGATTTACCACGGCTTTTGCGCACGGTCAATACTTGAGTCCACTTAAATCCGAGTTAGTGATAGTCCTTTTAGTCTGTTCCTGCTGCAGTCTTAAAGCATGAGTGAAGTCATTTCCAGTCTAAATGAATAGCAGAGTTCCGTAGGCGAGGCCTAACTTTACTGAAAAATTATGAGAGCGTCGTAATACTTGAGCACAAACTCTATGGAAGTTAAGCTGTTATTATAGAGGCCAAAATAAATAAATAAATGCAAATATAACATAAATGAGTGCATCATAAAATAGCCTCAAATGAAAAATACATAAGTAGTTTTGTAAATAACATAACGCGAGCTTTATTTTTTGCTTCATGTAGTTAAGTACAATCTGGGCTTAGTTAAAAACAAACCAGTCTTAACCAACACCTGTTAATAAACATCTATATATGACACAGTTACCATAATCACGGTCAAACAAAAGAAAGAGTATTGTAAATGAGGTTTAAGGCGATAAAGAAAAACACCTTCAGTCGACGAGCTAATATGAAGTGACATTAATGGCAAGTAAAAGAACACTACACTTATGGGCTATAGAATGTAAAGTTGGACTAACAAAAGAACAAGTTGTGCGTAGTGGCGTTCAGCAACAGAAATAAGGAGTAAGAAAAGGAACAGAACGTAAACCAGTTTACAGTGGTGAATAAGTAGTGTTTGTATTATTTTATTTTATATTTAATATTATTGTTTTGCAGGTGTAGCTGGAGTAAAAGGGGAGGCAAACGGAACCAAATGGCTTGTCCAGCTCAGGGATCAGCGGCCAGACGATGAACCAACGTGACGCGCAGTGTGTTGAATCCTGTGTGAGAGACGCGGCCGGGAGCCGGTCTTTAAACCTGCACTTGCTCTTATCATGTGTCCGCTGAAGTTTAGCCAGACTACTCCGTTTGATTTGGTGGAACCTTTCTTAATCGTAGTTAAAGAAAGTAACGTGGTTACTGTACTTATAGGGTTATGTATCTAACAAAAGTTGACCCATTAACACTAATTAATATGAAGCCTATTTTAAACAGCAGTAAAAGAAAAATATATAATACACTAGGGTTTGCCTAGCCTTTAAATGGTCTACATTAAAAAGAATAACAATAATAACAGTAAATAGTAATAATAATAGTATATTATGGTCATTTCAATTAGCTATGCCTAAAATGTATACAAATAGCCTCTGATATGTTACTGTTCTATCTTATAACTCCTAACAAGACGTTATTATTTTACAAACAATAACAAGCCACATTTTGAAGAACTATTAGTGTTCTGCACATTTTAAACGCTCTTTGGAAGTTAGTCTAATGCTATGATTTATCGATGCAGTCATAATTATATTCGCATGATATCTGTACAGTTTACTGTTCATGTCGCATCTTTATAATATAATAATAATCTTTATTTTTATATAGCGCTTTTCCACCTATGGCAGTAGGCACTCAAAGCGCTTTACATACATTAAACTATTACCAGTGTTACAGAACTTCACTGGAGGCAATGTAGGTTAAGTGTCTTGCCCAAGGACACAACGACAGTATGCGGGGGAGAGCGGGATGTTATGATGTTTTGGGATGTTTCGAGCGGGATTCGATCCGCCCACCCGCCGGTCGAAGGACGGCCGCTCTACCCACTGTGCTATACTGCCGCATCTTTATAGACACTTGACTGGGCGTCTTCAAGAGGAGTCCCTGTTGTGTGTTAGTTATACGTAATTGCATTTGTGCGTAATAGTTACATTGGCAGCTAATCGTGTGACACTATGTTAAGTAACTTAGAAGGTATGCACTTATAACATAGCACTAGCTACAGTGGGAAACCAATCCAAAGACAGATCAGACTGTTTATATCATTACTTTAAAGAGACTAGTGACTCCATGTTGTGACCGAGCCGAGAGCGTAAACAGAGTGTGAGGAACTCCAAGAATCTGCCAGACTTCAGAGATCATCCACAATTAAGCCTCTGCTGCTGCTGCTTCTGCGGTCAGACTGTGCTTTATGGCTCCTCTTCACCTCTTCTTTTGTGTGCGGGTGTACGCGCGCGCCCGTGAGTGTGACTGCCAGACCTCCCCACTTTTATGGCTTTATGACCGTTTATGACTCCTTGTAAAGTCCGAGGAATGGTGACGATGCAGTAAACAGCACATGGACAAATGTTGAGCGTTATTTCACACACACACACACACACACACACACACACACACACACACACACACACACACACACACACTGTACAGTTGGTGAAGTGCTGCTGTTATTAGGGCGTTTAAAGTGCAATAATGAACACGCTTTTCTCTGTAAATCCAGTTGCTGTTGTCTTTAAGGCAAACATCTTTTTGCTGTATGGATTTAACAACAACAAACACATTTATTTATTTACTTACTGGACTTTAGGGACTTTTTATTTTATTTATAAATACATAGATCACAATACCCTTTCATTTACGCTCTATAAATGTCCCACTATTTGAGGATTTACAATTGTTCTAAAAATGTATAAAATAATAATGAAAGTACTGTTAAAATGCTGTCAATATTCTGCCACTAACAAAAAATATGATTAATTAAGAACTATTGATGAACTATGAACTAGACTAACAATTCATCTCAAGGGTTTTATCCTCACAAAAAATGTGAATAAATAAATAAATAAATTTGATGCTTTACACACTTTTTATGGCTATTGCTTTTTTAGAACAACATGAGGTTAATTATATAATGTAAAAATGAAGGATGGCTAATATACTGTATATTGCACATGAATGAATAATTCATCTTAAAAAACTGCTGAAACAGTTTATTGTGGTGTTGCGCTAAAGTACAGTTCTATAAAGATTATCGGTAATTTATGACAATTATGACAAAAATAAAATCAAACAAATTTCATAAATACATATTTCATTTTGGAAACTGGACAGAACTTAAACAATGTTACGTTAAGCATCAAAAAGCGTAAGGAAGAAAAGTTCTAAAGAGTTACAACAAATTTACTGTAACTGATTAACCTTTGCCTGAACACGCGCACACGCACACACCAGAGCTAGAACACAGTTTGAGTTAATGGTAAACCGAACAGAGCCTGGCCGAGCAGCAGCAGTGCGTCCGTGTTTCCGGGCAACAGCAGGAGCAGCAGCGGCCCGCGGCCCGTGTCCTTCACGCCGCTGTGAATTCGGCTCAGGGTCACTTCACCGAACGGTTCCCCGGCGGCGCGAGCCCACAGCCTACAACCCAGATCCGAGCACGAGTCAAACATTAACGGGAAATGCAGGGCAATGAAGGCAGCGTCACCTGGAAGGCCGAGAGCGCCACTGACTTTAACTAACACTCTTCCCAAAAACACACACACTGCGAACTAGTGAGGTCAGGTCTCAAAATGAAATACGTGCTTTTTTTTTGTTTGTTTGTTTTATTCTTCAAATCATAACAGTCAAATTATATGTGTCTTATCTAAGAGCATTGTCGTTAAAATAACCACCCCTGTGCCTTTGAGCAGTGTCCTCAAAACTGAACAAATCTAAACGGCATACTATGTTGCTCACTGTTTGTCATCATGAATCTGCTAGTGAAGAAAACAAACGCATGCATTCAGCTTGGACTGCACTGTTTTGTTTTCCATATGCACTGAAAACTAACAAATGAGGATGTTTCACTTTGAAGAGCCCGGTTTTACATTTAATTGAGAGAATAACATTATTCTCAAATATATAGCTATATAATATACATCTGTATGCCATATTATTCTTATTAGAATTTAGAACATTAATATTGCATGTTCAATTTTTAAAATATCATGCGGCCATCTCCTCGAAACCATCGAAACTGTTTGATAAACCTCAGAGCACTGCCACAAAGTTCTAACACATTACTGAATGTGTGTGTTGATACGTTCAGAAGACTCGGATGTGAACATGTGCGTCCGCAGAAAGCAGAGCTTCTGGTGAACGCGGAGAGTGGAGAGTAGATTCTGAAGGCTGGATAAACGTCAGATGATACTGGAGTCATAAATTCCATTCAATACAACACTGGCTCTCGCCCCCTCCCCCTCCCCTGACCCCCTCTTGGCCCACACCAGAGTCATTCAAACCGGGCTCTGTTCCACAGAGATGCACCTGGACGCATATATACAGGGCCGGCGCAAATGAGCGAGCTCTTTATGTTTATCCAGATTGCGAACATGACCAATCAGCGCGATTCTGTACACCCCCATGTCTCCGTTTACCCCACACATGGTACAGTTACACGCACAGTCTTCTTTCTCCACGCCTCATTCAGGCCTTGGACACAAACAGAAACAGCTATCTGCTCTCCTCCCACACCACAAATCTGTCCCAGTCTCTTCAAAGAGACACAGAGCAGGCTTACATTGAAAAGTACGCCCCGCAGCTACATGTACAGTCACCGCCATGCACAGGTGCGCGCGCACACACAGACAAACAACTGGTCTATTCTTTAGGCAAGTAACGGTTTCAGTTTCACAGTATAGATACTCACTCCAAAACAACGTCATGTTACGTCCTGAGACCCAGCCTTGTCTGATGGAGTCTGGAAATAGCGTGAATTTAACTTTTTTAACAAATCTATAAACACACACGGGCTTATATCTGACATGCAGCAGAAACAAAACAAACAAAAGAACAATAAAACAACCCAAGTCTCTGGACTCTCCTTTACTCTGTTGGGTAATGCTTTAAACCGGACGCTAGATGGAACCAGAGCGTCGCACAGGAGGCTGGCGGAGCTCGGTGTGAGGTGCGGCCGAGGGAGAGCAGCGAGGAACGGGGCTGGAGTCTCACTGAGCACCGCTCCAAGTGTTCCAGAAAACATACTTTCTAATCTTAACATGAGAAGTCCTGTCCAGTTCACGTCATATTCCAGTCTTCACTGTCCATACGCCACATATTAGTGAAGATGTCTAAAAGAGTTAATATAGGATTATATTTAGAGCATACAGTACATCAGAGCTATATATGTGAGCTCAAATATAAAGTGCAGTGGAGTGGAAGTAGTATGCAGCATCACGTGCGCTGCGTAAAATAATGCAAAGATCAATAGTGTTTGTTCAGTACGATGTTGTTTGTGTCTGCCAATTCATTTCTAATAAATATTGGACTATGACAAATAATATTATGATAAAAAAAATGATTGGAGTAAAAGGTAGATTCAAAAGCACATGAGTAATTCTTAACTATTTGACTCGGAAAGAAAATGATTAAATATATGATGTTTTGTTTTTACTAGTATTTATAAACGTGTTATCCACGCGTGTCCAGACGTTGACATTTGTTACTTTTATTTTGATTTTACTGATCATGAGATGGATTTAAGAAAATGAAGAACGTAAAACGCACACCATAAAATTATTTTAAAAAATAGGCCTATGAATTATGCTTAGTTTAACGTGGTAAGCTACAATTTAGAGTAACGCCAGTTAGTTATTGTTTTTTTTTTATTATTGTTTTTTTCAAATAACACTGTATTTTTATATTGTTTTTTTTTTTTGGTTTTGTTTAGTTTTTTTCCATCGACATCAGATATAAATTCCTGTATTTATTTCTGGTCTCAAAGTGAAAAGCCACGAATAGGCGGAAAATGAGCGTTGAAAAGAGGAAGTGTAGACCGCATAACAATAATCATAATACGGGTATTACTTAACCGGAGCTGACAGAGCCCTGGCCACGTCACACGTGTTTTCCACTGAGGACAATCAGACAGTGATGAGTGAACAGTGAGTTGGTATTTTTAAATAATAAACATAGCTTTGTAGTTCGTCAATGTTTTGAATAAAATCTTCATAATTTATATTGAGCTATGACTGTTTTACCCCTCAGTGCTGCCGGCTTCTCTTCACTGTACACCAACAATCCATACCAGAACACTTGGAAGACATTTATTAAACATGCTTTGTATTTTAAACTTGCATTTTTTAACGTCAGCCATGATGAAATAAAACGTTTGACTTACTGAGGTGTGCATTTGGAAGAGTGGAGAGCAAAGTCCTGTTAGCTCAAGTGTGTGTCTTTGAAGGGAATCCCCAAAGTGAAGGTGTCTGCGTGTTTGATATTTGAGAAGGGAACAAATTGTAGACCAAAGAAAGCAGACAGACAGACAGACAGACTGACAGACAGGCAGACAGAGGGGCCTGGTGGTGGGCTGTTAGGGGGTGTTGGGCGGTGGCTGTTAGATGTTAGAAAGCGAGAAGAAAAGGGGGGCAGCCGCAGGGAGGAAATGAGAAGGGAAGCAAAGTCATAAAAGTGGGCTGGACCGAGCGAGCAGAAACAACATTCCACTGTCCACACACACACCAATAACAGACACACACAATAATAACACACACAAAGCAGAGACGGACTTGTGGAAGAACCTGGAAGCGCCACTAACATCTGGGAGTGAAGGACTGTGCATAAAAACACCAGAGCAGGAACAGTGCGCGGTCATGCGCCAATCCGTGCCAAGAATGCGTACTCAAGAATACTGCACTGGCTCTATACACACTTCATTGACATTCCACACCTCATTCTCACTACATCCATTTGTATTTCAAGTTCTCCTTCATCCAGGTCATATCAATGTAAGGTCATTTGCAGCAAAATGCAATCATAGCATAAATATTGCACTCGTGATTAAGACTATTTTTGTAAATTACATATACAAATATACTGTACAGCTCCATCCCTCAGGCCACACTATTCTAAAGAGGTAAAAAAGAAAGTACGTTTCATATTTCATGTTGTTTTTACCTTTATCCAAATGACCTCTACACTTCATTTATATAATGCACACACTCAGTACTCACAGTATCACACATGTTACTACTGGATCCACCTCTAAAATAAAAGCCTAAGAGTCTAACCTGCTTGATATCAGAAATGAAAATCCAAGAGTGATTTGAACTAACTGCACATTCACAGCTAAATAAGATGGAGAGAGTAACAAACATAGATTACTATTGCATTATTAAAACTATATCCAAATGAAGAATGAGCATAAATGTGTAAAAATGTAGTGTAAAAGCCCTTCCACATATTAACCATGAAGCTTCAGTTATTTATGCATCGTCCGATTATTTGAACACACACCACCATTTAAACATGTTAATCATATTCACAACAGTTCAAAAACAATACATATAGCTTTAAAAATTATCTAAAAGCCTTTATAAATCACTCGTGCCTTGTCCATTCAATATACACAACCAAGTATTGCCATCAACAAAATCATTATTTTATTCAGACACACACTCACTCACTTATATCCTTTTTATTTGCACCGTTAAAATACAATGTATGTATGCCATAGTATTTAGCCATATAAATTATACTTTTATTTTAAACCCATATTCACTTTACTCACATAATTTGCTACATCCTTTATGTATACAGGCAAACAATATCCTAAAGTCCTATTCTTTACACTGATGCTTTAGTGGTTCCGTGCCAATTAAAACACATCCCGCTGCTTTGCACTTCGTCAGGACATTAAAGACAAATTTCTAGTCAGATTTGAAACACTGCTGGAGAGCTTCCACATGAACCAGGTCCTGCACCTGTCTTAACATCACAGTCCTACTAATGGACCCTTTACACGCACCGTGCAAGGCTCCAGGCAACAACTACAACAAAACCAACAACAACAACAACAACAACAACAACAAAAAATACAAGCCCACCTTCCGGATTCCAAGCCTCTGCTCGGTAGAGTCTCTTCTGCAGCTCTAATCCCAGCACGCAGAGCGTGTGCGCGCGGACCATTCATCACCAGACCCGGGCCTAATCCTGCTCATCCCGGAAACGTTTTCATCTCACCTCGTTGATAATCACGGGCAGAAAGAACTTAAACATGCACTTACCTTTACCGTTTGTTGATAATTCGTCAGACGAAGAGCGAGACGCGGCTTGGCTGGATGGCGGGATGGATGGACGGAGCGTGCATGATGAGTGCAAGGAGGAGGAAGGAGGGGAGCGGGGAGGCGTTGTCGCGAAGGCGTCAAAACAGCAGCCGCCGTTATCCGCCATCGACGCCTCTTGACGTCTTCCTCAAACAAGCCGCTTGTGAATGAACCGCAGCCGGGCAATTTCTCCACCACCTGCCCGCTCTCCTCGCGCCGAGTTCCGGGTTCGGTTTGCGCGTCTAGCCGCCTGTTGGCTGCGGTGGAGGATGAAGGGAAGAAGACAATAAAAAAGAAAAAAGAGGAGGAGTGGAAGAGGAGGGTGCCATATCCTTAGCCTACCCGTCCTCATTAGTCAGTCCCGTTAATGAGTCCCTGTGTCGGTGTCTGGACGCGGAGTAGAGCGCGCAGACGGCAGGCTGGACGGGAGGCAGTTCGGGTCGGAGCCTAGAGCCGAGCAGCAGCAGCGAGCAGCAGCGAGCGATATAGCCACTTGGGAAATCATAAAAAGTTCATGTTCACGTTAAGCGCGTCCACATGACCAGCCCGTCGGCCAATCCCCGCGCGCGGCCACTCATAAACTTGTATCACAAAGTTGTAAATTTTCATAAAACAACAAGGAATTTATTGCATTTCTTCGTGAAGCGCAGAGAGAGGGGAGCTGTTCTTGCTCTTTCTCTTCTCTTTGCAGCCGCCATTTTCTCCTCTTTTCTGCCCTTCTCCAAACACCATTCAACACAAAAAACACCGCTGTGTCCTTACATTCATCTACCGTACAAATAGATATGTAAAGTACAACAATAATTGAAGACTTTGCACTTATACTGATAATTGTCGTATTTTTAAGCTTGTCCAATTAAAAATTAAAATACAATAACCCAAATAATTCGGCATTGCTAAACACTTGCATTGCACACTTTGATTTTCATTCACAACCCGGTTTTTATTTGAAAATAGCTCAGACTCAAATACAACTGGCGCTGGCGAAAGGTGAACAATTCCATAATATTTCACCACAAATATTCCATAATATGTGAGTAATGCTCACATATGACAAAGCGCCATTGTCATTGTGGGCTATATTCTCGATTATTTGCTATTTCTTTAAGACGTGTGTTTACGTAAAGGTTTGTAATAGTGTATGCGTAAAGCAGAGAGCAGGTGAATGAAAACCTTTTTTGAATGGCTGTGGTTTCAGGGTGTGCTGGAATGGCAAAGAGGAGCTCAAATGGAAAGTGGTCTAAACAGTGGGTTGGTATTTTTTATTGGCAGATATACCTGAGCCGTGGTGCTGGCCTGGTGAAGACGTGGTGTGCGTAAAAATGGTTTCGCAATGCGGCAACACGTCACCAGCTTTACGGCCTGTGAGCCCCGAGCTGCAGCCGCAGGGAAGAGACACAGTTAAAAACAAAACAAAAGCCAAATCCTGAATGAAGGAAGCCAAAGAGAAAAAGTGTGCTCAGAGAGTCAAAGTTTATTTTGATCGTTTTTTATTTATCACCGGAGGGGGGATGAGACTAAAACCACATAAACGCGCCTTGAATTTTAAACTCGTTGCTGCACCTCGCTTTATTCAAGCCACAAAGCCCCACACAAGGCTTAATCATTTATTACAATGCATCTCTGCTTTTTATATTGAACTTATTTACATATATTTACTGCATCGTGAAAGTGAAAGTTTTTATGAAAAAACAACGTGTATCCAGAATTACTAAATATGTATTTGTTCCAACCAATAATACAAATACAATAAAGTAAACTTGGTTATCGTGGTTGTAAACGTCTCCCAAAACCAGTATTGTGGCAGTGGCCCATTTTTTGCAGTAGTAGCCTATATGAATATGGTGGATTTATAACATATTTCCAATAAGGCTATGAGGTCTAATGAGGCATTGGGGCATTTAAATCTTGAACATGTAAATGCATTAAGTATTGTATATTTTTGATAAACAGTAGCCTAAATAAAATGGTTTGAGCAAAAAAAAAAAAATAATAAAAACAAAACATTGGAAGTTGAAGGGCATATTAGCAATCTTACTGTATAATTTGGAACTATTTCGGGGTAATATTTTCCATAAAAAGTATTCTGCAAATCAAACAAACGGCCATAAGCTAGTTTAGTTTAAAGGATTATTTGATGTACAAACCAAGGTCTCACCAAAGCCTTCGACACATGGCTGATTTGAAACAAAACAAAACGTAGTTCCAACCAAGCGCACAAATATATAGCTATAGAACGCATAGATTTTACCTATTTTTGTCGGTGGACACTTAAAAAAAAAAAAAGAGCTTAGAAAATAACTTGTTCGAGTGCGTTGAGGACAAAAAACGCTTCCTCTTTTTTAGGAAGTTCTACACATAAATTAAAAAAAAGGTTTAGTTTTGGGGAGCATTACACCAACAGCTTCTTCTCAAAATGGCTCCAAGGACAAAAAGATACCCTTTGCATTATGCACAGTTTAGAATTATTCTTCTTTGTGAAAGGCAGGCACAATAACGGGCACGACAGTGTTCTTGTTTAAAATGGCACAGTCCACTTAGGATGAGGTGTGACGGGTGAGAAGTAGCCTGTATTACAAACAAGAAGAATAATGTTGAGTTGGTTTTCTTGGTCCACATTAATTTAAAAAGGGCAGGCTCGTTCTCGTCGCGTCCACAACTTCTCAGAATCACACTTTAGCATTACGCAGCATAAACGTCCATAGACCTGTGTTTCCAATGTCCAGTGACCTACACGTGACCTCGGGCACGCCGTCTGGTGAGCAGGATGCTCGGTTTCCTCTATTTAAATGTCCAGGTTGAACATTAACAGAACCACAGGCCGAGCGCACAGAGGCACAAACAGAGACCACTGCGACCCGCTTTTCTCCTGCCTTTGTGCGCGAGATGCTTTTATGGCGGTTTTCCGGCCTTTTTCATGGAGGCAATAAGGTGCAATAAGGGCCTGCTTCTACCCCCCAACACTGCAGACTCCACTTTGCCCCAGAGCCGTGGACACGTCATGCGTTTGGAAACTATAATGGAAGCACCCGCAGGTAAAATGAGGCCTGTATAGCTTTGGGTGACAGTTTTGCAGTGAGTGTCGAAGAGACTAAAGAAAAAACAACCAAACATTAAGAAAGATGTAAATAAGATAACGCCACATTTTACGCATGGAACACGCATAAAATCATCTTTACTAAATTGAAGAATGTGCTTGCACAGACAGATAGAAAGATAGTATTGTATAATTTAATATTGTCTAGTGGAAATGTGTGTCCGCTTTTCTTTTAATAGCTAATTTTTTCAGTAGAAGACAAATAATAATAATAATACCAAAAACATGTTTTTAAAGTAGATCAGGATTTGATATGAAAGTCACTCTCTTCCATGTTGTTTAATGCTAAAGCTGCTCTCTATAGAAGACATGTAAACTTGATATTTCTTTCCTCTTTGGATAAATCTAGCTCGTTGTCGTTTTAAAATAAGATTTTATCATCACAATAAAAGTAGAAATGTTGGGATTACGCATAAAGCTGGTGACTGTATAGATATATGTACATAACAAACCTTTCAAATTAAAATAATTGCACAAAACAAAATGCAAGACAATGTAAACATAACGCGGGTGTATTTTATTCCAGCTGCATATTAAACATTAATAGACGGGACATTTAAATATTAATGCAACACGCTGACAACATCGCTCTACATTTGATTTTTGGACATTGATGACTGGTCAGAACCCAGGGGATGTGGAATTAGAAAGGATTCGCACATAATCCCCGGTAAAGGCGCGTTCTGTCCCACAAGCCTTGCGCTTTGTGCTTGAAAAGTAATGACTTTGCTTCTGAGTCTAAATAAAAAGGGCTTAAATATGACAGTGAGGCTGAGGTTTAAATGCCTCCAAGAGTCGTTTCAAGGTGTAAACAAGGTGTGGAGACTCCGGGCGCACGCTGCGTTCATTAGTGTGTTTTATAATGTGTTAAAGTAATGACTCCGGTCCTGAGTGAGGATGTTACAGCTTCACAGGCGCTAACTAACTGCTCCTCTCCGGCTCTCACCAGACAGCACGAGGCTCAACGTGGACTTATTGGAAATAAATGTGCGTAAACAACAACAAAGGGTTAAGTAAAATAGCAAATTAAATAAATTCTAGATGGGAAAGGTTTCACTATAATTGTTAAGAAGTGAGTCGAAGTTAATTGTAATATAGGTCATTGTTATGATTCAGTTTATTTGTTTTTTTTATTAAGGATTTTGACAAATAGCATTGTAGATGGAAAAGACCAAATAAAGACAAAAATACTTGAAGTCAAGAATTGACTTGTTTACATTATTGTATAAGAACGGATCTGACGTCAAATGAATCCTCATTAATATGCTGTAATATGATAAACAATGACACGGCCCGGTCCTGTTTGTTGTTTGTCCTGTCCCACAGAGCGCCGTCCTGACACATCGTGAGAAACACTGATGACAGAAGACGTCGCCCGCCATCATCAGCGCCATACGAGATGATAAAATATCACTTAAAAAAAAAAGCAACACACTCTTCTACATAAACACACTGGCTCATAGCCGAGCCGGGCTGCTCTAAACCTGTGGCCCTAAGTCATTTTCATAACTTATGTATGTATTACGGTCTGGTATCAAGATAAACGGTCAAACATTTGCATCAGTTTTGATTATATTGACTTGACCCATGTACAATTATAGGTGACTGTCGTTATAATCAATAAGCAACAAAAGAAGCGAGTCATAAAAGCATGTAATTATTGGAGATCTGAGCTGGACAATGTAAAGCAAACACCACATTGTTGTTTCTGTACAAATCTAACATCTCAACAAATGCTCACAAATCATCAGTCTTGTATTTGGTCCATATTGCTGTTGAGTGGAGTATGGTTGTAGTACATTTTGGGTGGGGTCTGTGGTCATCGTGGTGCCCTAATGTCAAGTAAACCGCCCTGTGACCCTCCCCTGACCCCGGCCCAAAGTGCACAGCGTCTGGTCAGTGGGGGACTCGGACATCACGCTTCCTCTATGTAAATGTCCCGGGCTGATGATTAACCGAGGGGCAGCCTCAGTGTGCATGGGCCGAATGTCCAGACATGGATATTTTGTCAGGAATGGTTCTCGACAGAATTGTGTGTAACTTGTACAAACGTGTGTTTAGAGTTTTGTCGTATTGGGCACTAGCTTCAGTAAATCTACAGGATCTTTCATTTCCTTTGCCATTTAGGTTATTATAAAGACAAATATTATACTGTCCCCAAACACATGAGGTTATTTCAAAGCTGGCGTTAGTGGATATAGCATGGTAAGCAGTTTTCTTGGGGCTGTTCTCTGCTAAGGTCAAGAGTATTTTATTTTTTAAATCTCACATCTTGAATGCAACGTCATGTAAAGGTTAGGTTACAAACTGAGACAAAACGCAGAAATGATCACTATTGTTTTACGTCTACTGCAGCGAGGAGCTAAAGCGCTGGCATGTTGGGAGGTCTGGGTTCAAAAGATGGATCCCTTCTGGAATGGTCTATATAACACATGAAAAGCTCTGGGTTAGAGTACAGTGGCCATATGTCCCTCTTCTCTTTGATGGGGGACTGTCCCACTCTCAAGCCCTTTGTCCCATGCCCCAACAGATCTTAAAGAGCCATTAACCAACAAAAAATATGGTAAAGACTTCAGATCATTTGTCCGTAGATGTTCACTGTCAACACTTGAAAAGCAAATGTTTCAGAATGTTAAATATGTCCCATTTTCCAGAACAATATTCATAAATTCCATTTGTATATTTATATGTAAAGCTTTGTATTTACACCTTTAGTCCTCAGTGAGTTCAAGTGCAGCTTGTGGTACAGTTTTTCAGCGATTACAAATCTGAGTCCCAAATTGGAGTTTTAGAAATATGGACAGAGAAAACTCTGGAAAACCCTAACACTCAGGTCAGTGATGCATTATCTTGGTGTAAGCTGCTCCTTAAGTGTTCTGTTCCCTAAATATTCAGACTTTTTGATGAAAAATTGCTGTTTTCCCTAACATTTGTTATACAATAAACAAGCATACAGATGTTAAGTCTTGTGCATTTGGAATTGTTCTGTTCTGTCTAATATGACGTCTGTATGTCATTCAAAATATTGTACTACATTAAACTGAACTTCTTTAAACACGTAATGTTTATTTTTCATTTTTTTACTAATAATATGTGTGATTTTCTATGTCTTCTACAATTTGTGCTCCCAATTTCTTTGTCTTCATTATAGGTTGTACAGAAAAATCTTCAATTGGTAAATTCTTTATATCACAGCAGTCTAATACTGAGACATTTATTACTGACTCTTATCTCAAGTTGTAAACGTAACGAGGGGAGCATGTCATTAAGCATCTTATTCAGATTCAGTCTGCCTTCTTTGGATATTTGTCTCTGGTGGTGGACTAAAGATGGTGCCCTGACGCCTGTCCCCACCTCCTTCTGGAGTCACACGTTTTTTTGACTTGTGGCTTTGGTAAACATTATAAAGCAGTTCCTAAACACTGTGTTTAAACTGTGGGCTCAGCTGTTGTGTGTCTGTGGAGCCACTGTTCAATATTTACCTCGCACTGCATTTGCCAAGACACGGGCTCTTTTAGATCAACTCCAGAACCACGGCAAAGCAAACTGAGAGAGAGGCTGCTCCACACAACAGACAATAACTGAAAATACAGAGATAGAAAGAAAATACATAATCTGTAATGGAGTAAAAATACTTTTAAATGTGCAATAAAAATGTAAACTACACTATGGAACGCTTGGGGAGATTGCACAGACTTAAGAATTTGGGCTTCATTCATGGAGCTACTTTCGTAGCAAAAAGTTCTTCTGGAAGAACAGAATGAAGCACTCCTACCTCAGGCTAGAAATGAATGCTGTTTTATAATATTATTAGACTATCAACAAAATATTAAATTATATTATATTATTAAGTATTTGTATAATATTATTATAAAATACAAATTATTTATTTGATTTTTTATTATTTAACCAGGAGAGTCATTGCCATGTTAATTTTATAATAAAGCTATGTTAATTAGAGGCAGGTGACATGGAGTCACGCACACAGCTGAGATGAATCCTGCTGTCTGCGAATACTTCATGAATCCCACGCAGACCTGAGAGATTCTCAGAGGTAGAACCTTTGTCCAAAAGAAAACCAGTGAGTACATAGTGAGTTTGTGGTAAAGGTGGTACACACATGCTTTGAAAGAGAAGCTACAGACACATATTCAATTTTTTTTATTTATTTTTTTTTTATTTTTTTTTTGTGGCAAAAAGTTCTTAAATCAGTAGTTAACTTTGGAAAATACATTTGTGAAACTTTTTTTCAAGATCATTATTACTATATATATATTGATATTCAATTTAAAGCAACACTACATGACTTTTTAGGATGTATACTCACTGAAAGATTAAAGAAGACAAATGCTGTGGAAAAACCTATACTGATTATTGACTTTTTATAAATGTCCATTAAATATCCTATTGTGAAGGAAATAATGTCTTGCATTCTGGCTGGATATGTGGTCATGACATAGTAGCTTTCCCCAAAACTTACAGTTACAGACTGGAATGTCCATCAAAAGCAGTTGCAATATTTTGTTATGTATTTTAAAAGCTTCACATAATAGGAAGTAACACAGAAATTATTATTTGTTGATTTTTACTCTGAAACCCACTAAGAACATGCATGACCCATATTTGGGGGCCTGACCCACCAGTTGACGATAAAGGGTTTAAATAATTACTAGATTTTATGGATGAGATTTTTGTATTTTTGCATGGTTTATATGTGCTTAATTTATGTATTTTTACACAACAAAATGCAAGCTGTTATATAATAAAGTGTGTTTAGTGCAACAGTGGCTTGCACACTGCTTTGTTCCACTGAGATTTTTTTTTAAATGTGCAAATGTATAATAAACAAAGGTTTTATGTTTTTTCTTTATTTATAAATGTAATGAAAGACAACATGATATATGACACACTTCTGGACAATCCATAACCATTACAAACTCAACAATAAATGCAGTCTGTGTAAATGGATAAACAAGTCAAATCTTTCTGCAGATACTCCAGCACCAGTGAGAGTAAAAGTTCATGTGTGTGAATGTGAGATATGTGCTGACCCCGTGTGTTCTGGAGGTCAGCCACAGCCTGGAGCTTCAGCGAAAGTGGGTCACATTTTCCAGCTCAGAGGTCGTCTGTGGGCCACGCACAAGTCTACGCTCTCTTCCTCTGCACATTCAGCTGCTCCTCGCCCTGACCGTCACACTGGTCACTCACTTCTATTGTGGTCTTAATGTGCATGGCTCATATCTTAAGGCCTGCACATTAAAGGTGCAGTAAGGCAAAACCTGAACAGTTTTTTTTAACAGTTTTAAACAAAGAGCAAGAACTCATCTAACAGTTTTTATGCATATGTTAAACGGGACTAGTATTTATTGCAGGTGTGTCCAAACTCTTCTTTACTTGTGTTGAAGTTATCCTCAAAAATAGAGTCATGTGAGAGAAGTTCAGGGTGCATGGTTTTTCCCAAAGACTGTATTCCTCCATTTTTGCTTGTTCTCTGTGAAAAAACATTGACTCAGTGTAATTGATCTAAAGTGGTATATTCTGTTTTCACACACAAAAACACATCTTAAAAAGCTTTTTCACATAACTCTATTAATATGTATAGTGATCCTTTTCAGACTCAATTTCAACCACATACTGTAATTATCAAGAGTTTTTTATGATTACGTACGTAGATATTAAAGGTGCAGTAGGCAGAACTGAATGATAACCCAAACTACAGCCTGGTAGACTCCTTCAGTTGTGTATGACTCTGTAGTTCTCTCAAAAAAAATGTGGTGTGCTGCTGACGTGGTGTGATGTGACGCGGCAGTGTGTGTTGGTTCGAGGCTTTTGGCAAGACTGCTATATTTTATAGTATTACAAAAAAACAAATATGCCTTCAACTTTGAGGTTGGTGTACTCGCTGCTGAATACACATGTTGTCATCTAACTTACTAAAAACCTTCTTAGGTTTAAATAAAGTCAGGTCCCAAAGTCACGGTCAGGTCCCAGATCAGAGCAGGGTGGTGCTGGTCTGGTGCTGGTCTGGTTCTGGTCTGGTGCAGGTCTGGTGCAGGTCTGGTGCTGGTCTGGTCTGGTGCAGGTCTGGTTCTGGTCTGGTGCAGGTCTGGTTCTGGTCTGGTGCTGGTCTGGTGCAGGTCTGGTTCTGGTCTGGTGCAGGTCTGGTGCTGGTCTGGTCTGGTGCAGGTCTGGTTCTGGTCTGGTGCAGGTCTGGTGCTGGTCTGGTGCTGGTCTGGTGCTGGTCTGGTGCTGGTCTGGTCTGGTGCAGGTCTGGTTCTGGTCTGGTGCTGGTCTGGTGCTGGTCTGGTGCTGGTGCAGGTCTGGTGCTGGTCTGGTGCTGGTCTGGTGCTGGTCTGGTTCTGGTCTGGTGCTGGTCTGGTCTGGTGCAGGTCTGGTTCTGGTCTGGTGCAGGTCTGGTGCAGGTCTGGTGCTGGTCTGGTTCTGGTCTGGTGCTGGTCTGGTGCTGGTCTGGTGCTGGTCTGGTCTGGTGCAGGTCTGGTTCTGGTCTGGTGCTGGTCTGGTGCTGGTCTGGTGCTGGTGCAGGTCTGGTGCTGGTCTGGTGCTGGTCTGGTGCTGGTCTGGTTCTGGTCTGGTGCTGGTCTGGTCTGGTGCAGGTCTGGTTCTGGTCTGGTGCAGGTCTGGTGCAGGTCTGGTGCTGGTCTGGTTCTGGTCTGGTGCTGGTCTGGTGCTGGTCTGGTGCTCTGGAATCTCTCTGGTCCTACGGAAAGTCAGCTGAGAAAAAATGAAAAGCAGTGGCCCGGCCTGGTTTGTGAACTTAAATGGCTTTAGCTGCTCTTTAACGAGGACTATTCAAATGTATGATATACTGTAGTTCTCAAAAGACTGATGCATGAGGAGATATACAAACATTTGAACAAACAAGAATGATAACCAATCCTTACATGTTCTCTGTATGAAGCAAACGTAACTTCATACAGAGAATATAGCCACAGACAATCTCAACATGCGTAATTTTACAATCTACATTAAAATCTAATTATAAATATGTAACTGAACCACTGCTGGAGTCAAATCTGTGAGGAAAAACTTGGGAGACAAATGTGAGCTAAGTACTAGAAAAACAAAATCTCTATGTCAATCCAAACAAAAGAGGATTGTTTTGTAACATGATTTGATTTCATGTAATCCAAATTTCTGGTTACATTCTCATCATGTGTTTTGGGTGACAACATTCCACAGGACACTGTCACCCACAGTAAAGACGTGTGTGCTGTGTTTTGTTGTTCTTATTCCCTTACGCCCGTACTGTGTGTGGAATATTGTAGCAGCCCTCTACAGGACCTACACACAGGCTTCTCACAAGAGGACACTACCGGTCTGGAACATTAGAGCCAGTCCAAACAAAAGTCTTACTAACCTGACTCATCTGATCATATCTGACAGAGGAGAAATATGAATCCATCTTCAATAGATGGTGTTATGGATACAGACTATTAATGAATGTACAGTGTGAATTGGTAGAGCACTTGTTATAATCCTGTCCAAACTGTACCTGTGTGTTTTGGGGATTTTTACATGTAACATTTTATACTGGGTTTGGAAAGAATAATCACAAAAATAATAATCTTGACAATAATGAAAAGATATAAAACAATAGAAATAAGTACAGAGTTTTCAAATGTTTATTTGTAACATATTTACCATTAAATAATTTTATAATTATGCTATCAATATGAAATGTTGCCCCCATATGTGTTAATGTTTACCAAACAGAAAAGGCAAGCATCTAAAAGAAAATTATTATGAATACAGGAGTGTTTATTGGTTTGAATATTAACACATATTTGTAATCTGTTGTTTTAATTACGTGCAGAAAAAGTACAACACAAGACCGCCATGAGTCATCAGTGTGTGCAACCCGTGCGCGTGAGAGGGGACAGCAGTACTTGAGTGTGTGTGTGTGTGTGTGTGAGAGAGAGTGTGTGTTTATATTTCCGAGCTCTGGCGATGATTTGTTGGGATCCTCATGCCACCAACAACGAGGGCTTTTATTGTCCGCTCTTCCTCTCTCCTTCTTACACACGTCCGTCCTCCCAGTGCGCATGCTCTGTCCATGATTAGTATGTGTCTGTGTGACACCACCATCAGCTCCTTTGGACTGGAGTCACATCTAAATGAAAATCTGTGAATTCAGAGAGGTTTTATTCACCGACTCTCATTTCCGTAAACATTGGCCATAATGTCTGACCTTAATAATTCTTTCATTATCTGAGGTTGGGTTTAAGAGAAGTCTCCACCTGAACAAAAGCAGCAGACCTCTATTGATTATTACTTATTTTTGTAGATTTGTTCTTTTGACTTAAACTCCACAGCTCTCCAAACAGCCATCTCCTTTTCCAAGATGTTGATGATGGAAATTAATTAGGAGCCCGCAGCGAACAGACACTGTATGCCGGTTGCTAAGAGACTCCTGTCAGGTTTCTCAGCCTGCTTCGAAAAATACTACGAGTATTTCAATTGTAATAAAACGAAGACAGCCTCTATATCGACTGTATTTTAAAATGTTTTGGAAGCTTTTGGATCATTCGTTCACGATCCCGCACCATCAAAACAACTTTTCACACGTCTGCTTTGATTCAAGACGTCTCGACTTTTACGCATCTTTTACGCACAAACCCCACTCAGCGCTGCGTCTTTTACGCATCACTTTTCAGCATGCTCTAATGTCCAACATCAAAGTGCTCTTTGTGTGTTTGCTGTGTGTGTGTGGTGGTTGAAGACGCAGAGGCCTCGCTTCTATTCAGCGCCAGGCCGCTGTTGTTGCCACAAAGCGCTTTGAGACTTTTACAGCCGGGGAAAGGGCAGCCATTGAGATCAAACCCCGTGCTTAATTTATAGCGTTTTCTAGCGTCAGCTCCAGAGAAGGCAGCGCAGCACCGGGCGCCATGAGAGAAACACTGGAAGAGTCCCGTATCTAGACGCGGCTTCTTTTTTAAACACAATACCACCTAATGAATATTCACCAAGTCTTAAATTATGGGTTTATGGAGGTCGTAGTGCCGTAAAAGATGTGCAAAGAGAGAGGGACGGGTTGTAAAATAAGTGACAGAGGCAGAGAAAAAGTCACGCATAGTTCAGCTGTCGGCACTGGCCGCTGCGCAACCGAGGCCAACAGTTAAAAGCGCGCTTACCGTCTTATTGGCTCCAGTAATTACTACCGCACACACAAACACGTTCCCATCTATCTGTCATGCCCCCGCTGCTCACCTGAGCTTCATCCAACGGTAAACCTGCCCATTCTGCCTCAAACAGCAGCCTCCAGGAGAGAGGACTCCCGGACAATAGAATATCAGTGGTGTGTCCCGACACAGAGGAAGGACGGGAAAGAGGAGGAGGAGGGACCGAAGCCGCTGGAATTCTGGCAAACATGGAGGCCCAGAAGGTTCAGTGAAAAATATAAACACAACTTGGAAATAGAAGTGTCAACGTGTACAAAATATGAAAAATCTTAAAAGTTCCAACAGAAACAGAAAAGCTGAAAAACGAAAGTTGAGAATGACACTTTACAAACATTAAATAAATACAAATTCTTATTTAAGTCAGTAACTTCAAAGTAACAATACATTTTCAAAGAAAAAAGTAGTAGCCTAAATGTGATATAACGTCATCACAAAAAATGCTAAATACTATATGCATGACTGGACAGAAACGTTAAACATATCAAAGTTCCAACTGATATTTATGAATTCAAGTATGAGTATGAATTACTGCTCATTTCATTGCTGCAAATTCAAAAAAAGGAAAGCTGCATTATACATCAATATGCTTAAGTGACAACAACAATATCAAGTCACAGATGGTTCATTTTCAAAGTGACGATAGGCTACATGTTACTCACTAATAAAAAAAAGCATTTACAGCATAATTATAACAAATGACAGGACAAAGAGCCACCATACAGTTGAACATGAAAGTCATTCATACATAAGACACATTTCTTCATTTCACCGTGTAGGTAATTTATTAGTATTATTTCTCTTGGTAGGGCTTATTGTGGTATGTTACTTTGTCCAAATTCCCAGACAAATTCCTAGCGCTGTCCTATTCATACTTTTCCCTCTACCATCTTAATTCTTATTCAAAAGCCAAAATCTATCCAACTAGGAAAAATAAAATATAATAAGAAAACATCTCCTATTTCCATTGATGCTATGCAAGTTGATAACTTGATGACATTTTCAGTCTAGCCTTGTGTTTGGCACCAACATTAATTGATCACAAACTGACACTAGTATATTTAACTGACTAGAACCTTGTCTTTGTGGCTTTTGTATTTTCTTGAACCGCCTGGGCCACCGTAGGTATCAGAGTGGAACAGAGAGGATGGCCCGCTGGCGCCTCGTCTTATTGTCTTTGGGAAACGGTGCATTGGAGTTAGGAGCCGCCTGTGATTTGTGGCGCGGGTCGGTTTAATGTCCACTTTTTATGAGGCGCTGTGAATTATCGGAGGGGTATTACTGTTTAGATTTACAACAAAAATCACCCCACAACCCCCCCAAACAAGCCCCCTTCCCCCCGTTGCCTCGGTGACCGTGTGACCTCATGCCCATGTGATATTTAAATGGCCAATGGAAAGTGGGGTCTCCCTTATAACAGTCCTTTTCCACTGTTCTACTCACAACAGACACAGTGTGCACTTATACAAATACCAGTACAGGATTTATGAATCGATCATGCTTATCAATCCTATGAAGACCTTTTAAAGCAAAACCTGCACCCTGAGTGCTGAACAGATTTCAAATGTGCAATTAAAGTTTTTTTTTTTAATCAGTTTTTACAAACCATCAAAATTCCAATACTGTCAGCCTCAACAATGTGAGCAGCTGAGAGTGTAGTGTAAGTTGCAATCTGTCAATTTAGTAAAGACAATCAGTGTAGTACATATACTTTTTTTCATTGCAGAAATTGAAATGGTGTAATAAGGACTATTACTTGTGTCTGCGTATCCCCAATCTGGTGTAACACTGCAGCAATGTGTCCTGAGTTTTTGAGATGTAGTGTTGTAGTGTTCATCTGCTGACAGTACTGTTCACAAACGGAAGGATTTAATAGTTACTGGAGTAGTTTATTTGCTTTTAAGCAGCAGAAGTCAACTATGCATTACCATTCCGCTTTAATTAAAGAGTAAATGCCAAGAAAATACAAACGTAAAGTAACGTAAAATAATCACATATTACAAACTGTATTTAAGCAAGAGTCAATGTGAAATATGCAAATTAGTAAACCTATGATTACGACACACATTCTGGATGATCAGTCAAAAGCCAAGAGTGATATATGGAAGACCTCATGGTTTTTTTATAAACAAAGTTACATGGATTTTAAAATGCTCAATCCAGAGGCGCTGTTGAAGTTGTCTTACCTCTCTGATGTCAGAATGGCATAACCATAGTAAAATGGCTCTGTGGGGAGATAAAGCTCTGTGACTCTTCAGGTAAACTATTATGCATGTTATGTCTGTGTGCATTTAAATAGACTTCTACATGTGAGTGTAGGGCTCTGCTGAAAACATTTGGAATGGAAGTCAATGCAGGAATATAGACTATACACAGTTCCAGGTTGGCGGCTAAGAAACTGCATTATGTAAATTGTGTCAGTCCACATGCTCATTGTCTTCACTCTATGCTGGTGTTGTGAAAAAAAAAAGGCACGCTGTTTGTGTGCTGCCGACATAGAGTAGCAGCCCAGTGTGTTTAAGGCACTGCAGTTCCACCAGTGGCCTTTAGATAGCGCTTGTTCAAGACAGTAATTAGGCTCCTGGAGTCCTAGACGTCATTATAACACACTCACATGATCGCTGTGATACAATCAATACAGCATCTTGGAACAGATCACCCCGAGCACCACCTGACATCTGGACTAAACCTAATCTTTCCTTGTCCTCTTCTTGCTGCTGGTAGAATAATGCTGTGCGCAAAAACGAAGGAAAACTCATTAGAGTTGATATTGATTAGACCTCTTTAAGCGCTTGAGTAAAGTTGCAGAGAAAACGAAAAGAGACCAGATAGACTTTTCTGAGAATGCTGTCTTTTTCTCTTGTTCCAACAAGCAGCAGAGGGGGTGGACTGCTGACTGGTCAGTGCTAGCCGAGTAATGCACTCCACCTTTGTAAACAACATCAGGAGTGAAGGACGGCCTGGCGGCCATTGAAACGTGTGGCAGCAAAAATTATTCTGCCATAATGCTCACAGTGAAAGATGGCAGCTGCCAGGCTACAAGAGCCCGCGCTCCACTTTAATTCAACTAATATTCCAAACATTAAGAATTACGTCTTCATATTTCTTACTGCCGTGTCACGCTCAATGAACTATTACAGCGTTAAGCAAAGCAAACAAAAGTAAAAAGTTGACTGCATGATGGAATGCTGGAAACACTTTGCTCTGGGTGCTAAAAAAAAAACCCAGAGAGACGCATGTTTGGATCTGAGTAATGGTTTAGGAGCCTGTTTAACTATTTGCAATAAGCCAAGTGCACATTCCGGGGCCCGAGGATAAAACTCACCTTGCCTGCAGGTGCCTGGAGTTGGCTTGGATCTGCAGCCGTGACGTTGACCTCTACCAATCATGCAGGGCTGACTCACTATAACATCTATGAGCTGTGTAATGTTTAACAGGCTACAGAGGGGCTGTGCATGCTTGTGTCCGCGGGGGAGTGCGTGGGATGGATTAGAACGGGAAGCAGAGAAGGGGACTTTTGATGCACACAGTACTTTATTACACGGTCATTGGTCATTATCAGAAGGGTTCAAATGATCAACTTTATATTTTGTCCTGAGTCAAGTGCAATACCAGTGGGCTAGTCTGGTCTACTAGGTTTTTGATCATTTGCAAGGCTAACATTGTAGCTTATTGACATAGCAACATGATAACATGCACCAACATAGTACCAAGTGGCTGGGGGTACATTTTCCTATAGTTTCTCAGAAATCAGAATTTCAAAACTCTGTCATGTTGAAATAATAAGGACAGGATGGAGAATATGGTCTATGTTGTTTGATATAGTGTCTATTCTGCTCCGCATGTTCCACCACATCACTCACATTATCCCTCTTTTCCACTGTCAAGTCAATCCTCTTTCTGACTGATCCATCCCATTTTTGGCGGGGCACACATATGCACATAATATAAAGCTAGCATTTTATTAGAAAACAACATATAAAAAAATAACATAAAGTTTATAGATATTGACATTTCAATAAATATATAATTGTACATGAGCTGTTTATTTAAGACTAAAACTCTAATCACAACATGTATACATGAGTACTGCTTTGTAAATAATCAAAGTAGACTTATTATTACAAATATACCAATGAAAGCCATAACTATATACATATTAAAAAATCAGCAAAGTCTGTATTCATGTTCAACTGTTCAAACAATGGTGGACCAAGCATTAACCTAAGCTAATATGTGATACTTGTAACTTTTTTGAACCTCTTATTTGTACTAATGCACACTATTTATCTTGTATTCAAGATGCACTCACAGGTTTAAATAAGTTGACACTGTCCTCATTTCTGTTCCATCAAGGCTTACTGATTAAAAAGGGAGAGCTAGATTTTGTTGTATCTAGTTTATTTTAGTCCTTGATGTAAAATCTTTGCAGATGTAATCAGTATTGTATAAATTGAAAACAATGTAGCAAGAATGGTGCCCTATTCTTTCAACGAAAGAATAGTATTGCCTAAATTATTCTGGGTATAATGGATAGAAAATATAAATCTGTTTTTATCGACAAACAAATAAAGATCATATTTGTCCATTTACCGGAGCCCAGTTCCCGTGTAGCCTCTATGTGGTTGCCACTTACTATAAGCAAATAAGCTCCTTCCAGACCTGAACCGGAGTTACTTGCACATAAGGCGAGTGTTGGATCAGGTGTGCTGCATATCACTGTATTGTAGTGTGGACTTGGTCTTACCATATAAGTTAAGTCTGTTTGCTCTTCTTGTTGTTCTGTCCTCTTTATGTCCTTCCACCCCCTCCCATGGCTACACAACCATGTTCAATTCCCTCTCAGAGTCAGAGTTCCCCAGCTGGACATGATGTGCCTGACCTCTGAGTTAATAAGTGATCCAGTTAATGAATGACAGATCCATCCCCATACTCTTTAGCTTTTTACTTTAGCCTAATCCTACATGCACTTAGTAGACTGGCCAGAGAAACCAAAATTATTTGTCTGTACCCTTCATTGATGAAGAACCAGTCATGTCAAAAAAGGTATGTTACTCAATTTCAAATGTAAATCGGCCCAGTTCCACATAATTGAAATGTAAAGCAGTACATTAATTATGGCTTCTTAGTTTCTCCTAAATAATTAAGTGACACTCACTAAGTGGACAGTAGTATTCTTTTCCAGAAGTAATGGGTAGGGATTGTGTAATAAAAGGCAATGTGTACATGGAGCTGAGCCCGGCAGACTATACATGCTTAAGTGCTTTTTGCAGACTCATTACTTTAAACTCTAACTCGAGTAACTCAAGGTCTGGTTTGTCATAACAGCTCACAGTCAAAAGTGATCCTTGTGATCCGCTTTTTTGTCGAAGCAGTAGAGATGCAGCTTTATGGTACACATATGTCAAAATATAATCCATAACTTTTTGTTATAGACACAGGTGAATTAAAGCCTAGTCACATACATATTTGACAAACCTTTGTTCTAATAAGACGTTAATGTCAAAACTGTATGGCAATAGAAAATACACATGTTAATGTGAAAGTGTAAACTGCAGAGTGTTTGATCTTCCCACATGGAAGCAATCCAAGCTCAAGTTGTCAAAGTGATGAAGATGGAAAGCCAGCTAACAGTGAATATGGAGGGTTGTAATAATGTAAGTGTAGGTGAAGGACCGGGCCATAAATAAGTGATGTTTGGAGATATGCTTGCATGTGTGTGGCTGAGAAAGGGGCCCGGAGAGGAGCGGGGAGAGTGGAGGTAGGGGGGGCTGATGTTTTAAGAGGAGATTTCCGAGTTGAGGCTTAAATGTTTGGCCTGGTGAACTGAGCGGTTTTATCAGTCTGGGTGTTGACAGAGTGAGCAGGCTTCAGAGGCTGGGGAGCAGGGTGGAGAGGCAGGACTAGGACTAATCATGTGCGGGGAGAGATATGGAGAGGTGTAAAGGGGAAAATGATCTGTCATGTCAGGATGTTAAGAGATATGGCTCTTTCATAGAAGAGGCTTGTAAGGCTGCAAACACTCCCTCCACCTATACAAACACTTACATTTGATACATGTTCACTAACTAAAGTGGTGAGTATGTAAACTTGTGCTTTTAGTCAGAAGGTTGCTTTTATATTCACTGTTTACTGAAGAATTCAAGGGTTTAGACAAAATGGCAGACTTACTTCTTAAAATGCTCAATGCTAAATGCTCTGGTAAGGTTCGGTTTGATACGTACAACATCAATTTGATCATTTCTAAGGAAATCCGAAAAACTGATACACTCCAGTACTTCTTTTGGGGAAAGGTAGGTGAGTAGGTTGCGCAAGACACATTAGCACTTAATTGATTGGTCAAAGAATAATATTCATCATCAGAAAATAACTGCATCTCATGGATTTATTAGATGCTAAATGCATTTTTAATAGATATGAAATGAACGCATTAGTCGCAGTGAGTAGGCCAAGGCCAAAAACATACAAAAAATACTCTTAGGGGGTGATGCAGTTTAAGGGCTCTATTGTTTTGTCTTTATTATTTATAAATTCTTTAATGTAGAATATGTGCAGTTGCAATCAGCATTGGATAAAGTGAAAAACAATGGAGCAAGAATGGTGCCCTGTGGAACCCAATTGACAGTTTAGTGATGTAGAGGGAAATTTGTGGAGTCAGATTTACAAATATAAGAATAGGATTGGCTAAATGGATATTTTACAGCATATAGCAGATGACAATTGCTCTGTAGCCTACACCCACATGAACCCGATTTTCTTGCATATACAGTGAGGATCGAAAGTTTGGGCACCCCAGGTAAAAAATTGTATTAATGTGCATAAAGACGCCAAGAAAAGATGGAAAAATCTCCAAAAGGCATCAAATGACAGATTAAACATCTTTATAATAAGTCAAAAAAGTTAGATTTCATTTCCATTATTTACACTTAAAATAACAGAAAACAAAAAAATGGTGTCTGCAAAAGTTTGGGCACCCTGCAGAGTTAATACCTTGTACTGCCCCCTTTGGCAAGCTAAGACCTGACAGTGTCATGGATTGTTCTCAATCATCGTCTGGATAGACCAGGTGATGTCAATCTCAAAGGTTTTAAATGCCCAGACTCATCTGACCTTGCCCCAACAATCAGCACCATGGGTTCTTCTGAGCAGTTGTCTAAAAACTGAAACTGAAAATAGTTGACGCTCACAAAGCAGGAGAAGGCTATAAAAAGATAGCAAAGCGTTTTCAGATGCCAATATCCTCTGTTCGGAATGTAATTAAGAAATGGCAGTCATCAGGAACAGTGGAAGTTAAAGCAAGATCTGGAAGACCAAGAAAAATATCAGACAGAACGGCTCGCAGGATTGTGAGAAAGGTAAGTCAAAACCCACGTTTGACTGCAATCCCTCCAGAAAGATCTGGCAGAATCTGGAGTTGTGGTACACTATTCCACTATAAAGATATACTTGTACAAATATGTACTTCATGCAAGACTCATCTGAAGAAAACCTCTTCTATGTCCTCAACACAAAAATCAGTGTTGGAAGTTTGCAAATGAACATATAGACAAGCCTGATGCATTTTGGAAACAAGTTCTGTGGACCGATGAGGTTAAAATGGAACTTTTTGGCCAGAATGAGCAAAGGTATGTTTGGAGAAGAAAGGGCACAGAATTTAATGAAAAGAACCTCTGTCCAACTGTTAAGCATGGGGGTGGATGTTTTGGGGTTGTATTGCAGACAGTGGCACAGGGAACATTTCACCAGTAGAAGGAAAAATGGATTCAATAAAATTTCAGGAAATTTTGGATGCTAACTTGATGCCATTTGTGAAAAAGCTGAAGTTAAAGAGAGGATGGCTTCTACAAATGGATAATGAACACACAAAACACACCTAAACACATTTCAAAATCCACGGTGGATTACATCAAGAGGCATAAACTAAAGGTTTTGTCATGGCCTTAACATAATTGAAAGTCTATGGAAAATGCCTCAAACAAGAATTGAAAGAATTGAAAGACTCTTGGCTAGCTACAAAAAGCGTTTACAAGCTGTGATACTTGCCAAAGGGAGCAGTACAAGGTATTAACTCTGCAGGGTGCCCAAACTTTTGAAGACACCATTTGTTTGTTTTCTGTTATTTTGAAAGTGTAAATGATGGAAATAAAACTAACTTTTTTGACTTATTATAAGGATGTCTAATCTGTCATTTGATGCCTTTTGGAGATTTTTCCGTCTTTTATTGGCTTCTTTATGCACATTAAAACAAATTTTTACTTGGGGTGCCCAAACTTTTGATTCACACTTGTAAGGCAAGTGTTGAATCAAGTGAGCAGTTTACACAATCTCAAGCACATCAGTGTATTGTAGTGTGAATGTAAGGAAAGTTAGGCCTAACCCTTTCTTGTTAAGTCCTCCTTATGTCTATAAGTGGCAGTGACAAGGCCAAGGCCTAAAGCAATACCACTTTAATGGACCGATGCAACAAACATAGCCTACTATATATTTTGGCCATTTATCTAACTGGATCAAACAAAAGATCTGCAAAGAAACATTTCCAGAATTATTCCTGTGAAAACAAAGATGTTCCAATCCAATATTGGCGGTTATAGTGGTGGACTGTAGAAGACCACAGGTGGTAATCAATCAGGCTTTCTCAAGAAGTACTTAATGAGTGTAAGATGTTTTGTTTTTTAGATTGAAATGTAAAAGTGTCATTAAATCAATTATTTTGTTCTCAACTGTTATCTCTAATGTTAATAAAGTAAAGCGCTGTTGAAATGCAGTACAGTTGGTCTTATAGTCACTTGATGGATGTTTTAATGGAGCTCTTTCGTGTAGATAACAGTAAACAATGAATGTTATTTGTATATAAATAAAAATTGCCCTGTTTAGACTACTGTGCATGTTTAGTGTCCAATATAATTATAATCTAGACTAGTACTTGAAGAGTGAAATATTTTATAAGATGGTTTGTGAAAGGTTTAAGAATCACTGGGCTGTTACATTTTTAGCTCAAGATACACATATACATGAGATTTACAACATGCTGAAATACAACACCCATGTCCTAGTAAAACACCCACTTAATAAGACACTTAGACAATTGTTAGTGTGGACAATACAGAAAATAGTGGAATTCAAAAGTTTGCTATTGTGTGAATCTAAAGTTTAAAGTGGCATCCTCAGACAAATACTCTTTCACAGCTTTATTTAAAAGGTTGAGGTTTGCAACAGAAGTAGAACTAATATAATAGGCTATATATTCTTTTGGAAGTGCAATGGTCCAATAAACACATCCCAAGGTGTCAGCGCTAAGAACATTTTTTTATATACAGACTAAACTTCCATATTCTGAAACTAAAAGGTAAAACTAGAAAGTTCACTAAAGCCTCTTCCATAATGATGTTAAGGACTTTATAACAACATAAATGCCAGATGGGTCAAGACTGAGTGTGTTTTCCAATCTCCAGGATCCGACTCCACAAGCTGCCGAAGGTGTGTCTAATCCGCACCTCCTTCATGGACTGTCTGTGGTTCCTCAGGCCTTTCCCTACACACAATGAATGGTTTGGAAAAAATGGCCATTGGTCAGTGTCAGACTCTCACCTACATCAGGTTTGGTTTTAGGTTGGATCATTCAATAAATGTTTGTTATGTATTTATCTATTTATTTTAAAACCCTTATTAGTTTAACTTTGCATTATGACCATAGTAGAAGAATATTTCATCATACACAACTGCCTTTTGACAGAACTTTGAAACAAATGAGCACTTACATAAAACTACATATTTTATTTAGAGAAAATAGCCAAATTGTGGGCGGGGTTTTTGTCGCTGCAGCTTGTCTGTTCCAAAAGATGTTCATGAGGAGTTATATACGACTCTAGCCTTGGCTTTGGACCTGACTCTGGAGGAACCGCCTCCAAAGGAAGGATCCTGGAGGTTAGGAAGGTGGTTTCACTATTTGGGTTCATACATGCATCCAGCTGAAGTCAGAACCTTAAGTTTATCAGAAAAAACAAACGTCTTCAGAACTCACCCCTGACACCACTCTCTTCATATTAAATGCAACTTGGACACTTTTCCAGTTTTTCTCTTTTTTATTTTTTTGAATGTTATTTTTTTTTTATTATTTGCACTGTGCGCATGCGTTTTTGCCCAAAAAGAGAAAACAGAAGACAACAGAAACAAACACCATCAATCAAAGAACGAATTAAACCACTATTAATGTGTAAAAAAGAGACCCGACCTACGGCATAAATAGGCAGTTTCATGTTGTTGGAAATTTCAATTAATTGCAACTTCATCAGTATAATCATTAATATCATCATCATCATCAATCATCGCCATAACAACAACAACAACATAGAAGTGAGAAGTACAGTAAAAAGTGCACCATCATCATTTTAACTTAAAAACTATACAGCTGCCAAAGATAAAATTGTTAATGATAAACTCCTAACAATATAGAAATGTTTCCACAATAATTGTCCCACAAAGAAAGGAAGCTATCATTTTTCTTTTCTTTTTTTGTGTAACACTAGAGTTGACTATGTTTCACTCGGTTGATCTGGTCCGTCCTATGGAAGCCCCCATTATCCACTGACAAACAAAATAAACCAACGTTAAGTCAGAATCAAGAGATACAAAGTCAAAATGATGAGATACCACCTACTATGCACTCAAAGAGATTTTTATGAGATGAAGGCTGTGCATAGGCTGCAAATTAACACTGGATAATATTTTCTAATTAAAAGCCAGTAACATGTCTGTCCCAGTCCATTTGCTTTTGAATGTACCAAAGCCATTTTCTGGTACCCCATTTTCTTTTTTCAAACAGAAAAGAGAATTTCTTAAATAGTGTGTGTTCTTTTGATAGGGTTAAAAAAAATGTGGAACAGCAGGTACAGAGCTTCATGGATCTGACTCTACAGTAGCCCTGTTTGTTGTTATTGGCTGAAATTAACTAACCTAATAACTTACATGCTTACTTTATACTGATTAAAGCAACACAATGTAACATTTTAATTTGTATACCCACTAAATGACTAATGCTGCAGCATACTTACATTGGAAAGATGGATTTTAATAAATAGATTATAAGTTTAAATGATCCCATGTATATATTCTCAAAATCATTTGGATGGTCCTTAGACATGAGATCAGTAGAATCTTGTTGATCTCACCGACACTCAGCTGGACACAAACCTCCAATGGAACTTTCTTGACACATTGTAACAGATTAGAGAGAGGCACTTTACGGCTCAAACGGAGGGAGCAGAAACAGGCTGATACACTCTGGATAGTCTCTACTTGTAACCAAATGCCATTCATAAAATAAATAGAGTCTGTAAAAGTTACACAGAGCCTCTTTAAGACATGATGTGAATTTGTTTTTAATGTGAAGGTGATACTCAGAATAACACATTGGCGTCTCTGTGGGGTTATTCTCCTTGTTTCTTATCAAAAAATATCAGAATTAAAATAGAGACTATTATTTTAATGTTTTTGAGGTTCCATATTTTGATGTCAAATTGTATATAGTGTTTCTGTAATGGCTGTACACACTGCAAAAACTGCAGTCACACAAGTTCATATTTTTGTTTCCAGCAAAACTATTTGCTTCATTTCTGCTGCTCTGCGTTTATTTTCATTTTTGCCAAAGTAACTGCTCCATACCACTACACCTTTGTTTGTTTTAGGGCTTATTCTTTACTGTGTTTATTCCTAGGCTACCATGCTATCAACCACCAGCTTATTTAACTCATAGAAAAACAGGGTATGACCAAAAAAACTCAGGTGACCTTGCATCTCATAATTGTGACTGTTGTATCTCACAACTTCAACTATTGTCTTACATTTCTGACCTAAGTTTGAAAAAAAAAGGTTGTCTCATTGGCGTTATTGGGTTTCCATACCATCGCTCAGTTTACATGACAGTTGTTCTTATTTTGAATCACAGTTCATTGATTTTCTTTTTTCTTTTGCAGTTTGAGTCTTAAGTCCGTCACGCTGTGGAAGTCACCATTTTGGAGACTCAGAAGTTCTTTTACAACGATTGGAAACAGCAGGGCAGTCCAGTGGCCTCAGTGAAGACAAACCCACCCCCCGCCCCCTTTACCCCTTCAGTCCAACATGTACACCCCCCTCCACTCCCCAGCCCTTAACTCCTTACATTACATTTGCTTGTGGCTCTTCTCAAGACAATCCTCACTCCCTGTTGCTTGTGAACCAGCAGCTCCAGGTGCACCACCACCTCCTCCTCCATCACTACCTCCTCCTCCGTCACCTCCTCCTGACCCGGTGGACCCCCCAGCGCCTGCCCCGTTATCCCGCAGCTCCTTCTCCCTGCGCTCGCGCTCCACGGCCTCCTGTTCACTCTTGCTGCTGGGGAACTTGTCCTTGTTGTTCTCCTTCTTCCACTTCATTCGCCGGTTCTGAAACCAGATCTTGACCTGCCGTTCGGTCAGGGCCAGTGCGTGCGACACTTCAATGCGGCGCTTGCGGGTGAGGTAGGGGTTGAACAGGAACTCCTTCTCCAGCTCCAGGGTCTGGTAGCGACTGTAGGTCTGTCGGCCTCGTCTCCGGCCCGCAGCTACTGGGGGAGACACACAGGGAGAGGGGGTGGGGGGTGGGCACACATCAGAGACACGTAGTTTGGCAAATGAAGTCTACAAAGCCATATGTACTCAGCAGTTTTGGGACAGCTCAACACATATGGAAGTCATATAGTAGAATACCATGCAAATGATATGAATTTAGGTGATTTACAAACTTTGTTTCCACACACAAGTTGAGAGTAATTTCTGTTCAAACAATAACCACTCATTTATTTCATAAAACCAGTCTTGAACCTCTATAACTTTGTAATGTTCATTAAAATGTTTTGTCTTTCTCTTGCCAAATCAACTCCTACATACTCAGATGTCTGGTCTGCCTCACACCGTTGCCAGATTTGAAAGTGTCCAACAGTATTCTTTCTTGCGTATATTATATTCATCCATCAATGGTCATTTTCTCACCATTTCTTGTGTGTTTTTGTGTTATTGGTAAAGCAGCTACATTACATTAAATGCTCTTGGACTACCACAAACATAATTCTTCATGCTTTCTGCTGTCATGTCCTCTGAGCTCCTGACACATGCTTTGGGAAACAAACATAACTGTGTATCTATATTTTACATAGAAGACTCCAAGGTAGTCCTCTTTTATTATAATTAATAGTTTTTAAATATTGTGTTGTGCTGTGGAATACTGAAGCTGAAATATTGTTGGAAAGTGCTGCCAGGCTCTGGTCCAGACTCTGTCATGGTCCACTTGAGTCCTGGCATGTTGTTGCAGCTAATCCTGTAAATTTTCACATTTTATGAAAGATGAATAAAGGTCAACGTCTTTAAAGTTTTTTAAAAACACAAACCTGCTTTACAATACATATTTCTTATTTATTTGATGTGGCTTGACATGTTTTCACACTTACACGTGTGTGTGTGTGTGTGTGTGTGTGTGTGTTTGTATGTGTGTGTGTATGTGTGTGTGTGTGTGTGTGTGTGTGTGTGTGTGTGTGTGTGTGTGTGTGTGTGTGTGTGTGAGTGTGTGTGTGTGTGTGTGTGTGTTACAGATTGGTAAAATGGTGGACAGAGGTCATTTTAAAATGCTTTCAGATACCGAGTCTAAAGCAATATATATATGAGTTGTTGTGGCCACCTCCTCCTCCTGCTCCAGTGGACCCCCCAGTGCCTTCTCCCACAGCTCCTTCCTCCTCCAGGTTTTGTATATATAACAAATAAATCCTACTATATTCTTACTATTAAAAATCCAAACTATTATATTCTAAATAATGGAAAATGTATGTGGACACATACATATATGCCACTCGTTTGTGCATTTGTATGTTTAAAGGTAGAAGAGGTTTGGACTCCTGTCCAAGGGACATTGTCAATCCTAAATAACGTTATATAATCTGCATTATGCTATGTAATAAATATTTTCTCATTTATATTTGTATATATTTTTGTAATCCAACTCATGTGTAATAAACCCTCTTCAACTTGGGCCCACTTTCATGGTTTTCTTGTTGTAACACCTCAATAATGTTGAAGCAGCTTAAAAACACAAAATCCAGACTTTTAAGTTGCCAGATTGGGGAATAAAAGGTAACTGCAATAATCTATTTATTTATTTATTTTTCTTACTTGAAATATACATTTTCATAATTGCTTTTAAATACTTCACATGAAAGAAAAATCTGAATGTATTTTTTCCCGTGTATTTGATGTAATTGTTGTATTATTTCTGAACATGTCATATCAAATTCCACAGCTTTAAAAAGAATGTATACCTTGTTTTCTCTTACGTCCAGCTCGAGCTCTGAATTCCTAAAGACTCCGTGTGTGGGGGTTGCTCTCGGTGTTTTGTTGTGAACCATGTGATCCTCATGTGCTTTAAATGTTCAGGAGAGCCATAAAGGAACACACATACATCTTCACACACAGCTATAAATACGCCGTAAACACTTTGGGGCCAACATCAAAGTTAGGCGCAGGTTTATAATGAACCAACCTTCTTCGGCTCTAGAAAATTATTCACAGAACCACCAGGACTGCTCCGACACACGCGCACCAACAGCCATCAATATTTAATAAACCAACATATGCCCTGATATCAACTGATTCACACACTGCCGAAGTTATCCAGTAACCCTTTTTTCTCCGTAATGAAGGCTTTTGCACAACGCGGTATTCACTTGACTTTTTACGCACAAGTTTAAATTTTAAAATATGATGCAATATTATTGCGTATCTTTATTTTTAAAACTCTTATGAATCCCAAAGAAATGATCACATCAATAATACATTAGGCCTTATTAACACTGCACATTAAGTTATTATATTTCCATAAAGCAGTTTGTCTTCCTCTTGGATTATTGTGCAATAAAAGGCCGCTGTAAAAGTGGAGCTCCTGCCTCTTAAATCATAAATCTGAAGGGAAATTTAGATTCAAAATAACCAAAGTGCAAAGAAACGCGGGACACAGAGACTTGTAAATGAAAGAAATACTTCATCAGACATTTATTTTTGGGTTGACTCTAACAACCTACTTACAAAACCCGCGCAGAGACACACATCCATCTCAGTCACAGGCCTAACTTCGCGGATTGGATTAACCCAAAGAGCAATGACTTGGCTGGGAGCGCATTTGCTCTAATCAGATCCAGTCCGTATCTGAACCGAGAGCATTATATTACGTCTCAAAGCCCGCAGGTAACGGCAACAATAACATCTCCATCTCCATCCGAAGATACATCTATTACTCCCGGAGTCCTGCGGGAGCGCGGGGACTCTGATGGACTCTTCCCTGGATCTCCACGTCCAGGGTCAATCTGTGGCCACTAACCGCTCGTGGCGATGCACAAGACACAAGACAGGGGAAGGCTTTAAAGAACTATTCTTGTTCAGGTTCGAAAATGCTATATAATTGTGCTATTAGTGCATATCTGTAGCAGTGTTAGAAAAGCCACTTACTAACTATTAACTTTATGCAGGCGTAAAGCGTTATGAACTGGATTATGCTTTACATCTGATGGCATGTGTATATATTGTTGCAATATTCCAGACGTCAGGGTGAAGATGTGCTTCCAAAGGTTTAGTACACACTCTGAGTTCAGAATAAATAGAACAACAAATAATCACTTACTTTCTGGATAAAGCAATGAGCTGTGATAAGATTAATCTGTTTTAGTCTTTCTAATTTATCTAAGATAATGTAAATGATGAGTTTGGTCCATGTTTTATATTAAATGAAAGCATTCTGTTCTTTTGTTTATTTTTTGAGCAATAAAAACTGAAACTGAATTTGTGCTGAAATGTGAGGGGTTTTCTCTGCCTTAATGTGCTTCCGTGTTTTAATCAATGAGAAGCATTCTCCTGATGAACAATGAAGTACTATTATTACACATTATTCCCAGCAAAATAATCTAATTTATCAAACACAGCTGATAACCAATATAATACCTAAAGAATGAAAAACGATTTCAAAGTTATAAAACAGACCAAGTAGGTGACCGTTCCTTCTCCATTAGTCAGCTGCAATATAGTCATTCATTAACCAGCATTTACCAACAAGTATAATATGTGCATTTTTTTTTTTTACAGTTAAGCTCAACTAAGCTTTATTGTCATGTGTAAAACAAATTTGCATTTATTAATGAGAAGCTGACCTTTAAACGGATAAATTGGATGCTCATTGAAAGTGTTATGAGAAACAGGACAGAGGGGTGTAAGCAAAATGTTCACAAAATATGGCAGAAGTGTCTCCATGCAATTGTATTAAAGGCACAGAATGTACATGTAAAGGTACAAATATACAAAAACACTTGATCAAATCTCACACATGGTTAAATGGAATTGTTTAAATGCTGTTGTGATTTTGTAAAGGACAACTGTGCTGTCTTAAAGCTTGGGGAGTTCCTCAATGGGCAAATAATCTATAATATTGATCAAATAAAATACGATTTTGGCATATGGTGGTTTGAGAGAGCTTGTAGTTTGAACAAGCCTTACTGTTGTGTATTTTGTGCACACCATTTTGAAATTGTGGTAATAATGAATTTCTGCTTATGTCTTAAACCATGATATGTTATATAATTCCAAAATAAAAGTCTCCTGCCCAGCAAAGGTTCTTTTGAGCTTACACTGTTGTATTAGTTGTATCCACACAGACAAAATGCTCATTCCAGCTTTAATCGGGTTCAGGCTGCAAAGGGACACGCAACCAGCCGCAGTGAACTGGAGGTTATTGGGCGCCACATTCACTGCTGCCACCATCCGCGAATTTGAAAGGAACCGGGAACACTTTTCTAGGATAAAATAACCCCACGGACGCTTTGATGCCAGGGGTTTGTGTTCAGTTCACCTCCACAAGCCTGTAACACTGTAAACACACTCTAAATCTTACGGGGCTATACATTCTCCGTTTATTTAGCCCCACTCTTCCACACACGAATCACCACACTTCCCTTTTATGATCAGAGAAAATGATAGCATAAAGTCGGGATTGTAAAACATCTCCAGCCTTATTACGCACGAAACCTTTACGCAGCCAATTAGATAAGTCCAGGACAAACGCGGGACAGTTGGCAGTTGACATTTGGGGGAAAGAAGGAAGGGCCCATGTTTCGCAAAAGCCACCGCTGCCATTAAGATGTACAGTCCCCTTATTCTCCAGCCCTAATCACATTTCTGCCTCGTTTATAGACGTATCATTCACGTTTGGAAAGTCGGACTGGGATGTTAAACGTTCCGCTTCAGGGCTAAGGGTTATTCGGTTGTTCACAGACGCGTAGGAGCCCCCTTTGTTCTGGCTCTACAGAAGTAACCGGAGATGTGTATATGTGCGTGTGTGTGTGTGTGTGTGTGGGGCTCTTTACGCAGCGAATTATGAAACGCAGCTCCCGTTATACGCTTACGGAGCCAAATGCGGAGGGCGAGCGCCGCGCTCTCAACGTGCACTGCCTATTTTCTGCTGTTATAACTAATAAATCCTCTCACTGAGCAAGAGTAATACCCCATCAAACCAGGCCGTAAAGGCGCGTCTGGAAAGTATTCCCGGGCTTGACACGGCTGGCTTCCTGTTTGTATTCGACTTTTTGCCGCTCGGTTCGGGGCTGCAGCGGAGCAGCGCGTTGTGAAACCAAGTCCACGGTTTGGAGACTGTATATCATCTGAGTTAAACTGACGTCTGAGCTTCAAAAAGTACTCTTATGCCAGACTTAGCTCTTGTTCAGGAAAACGTTTACACACATGTACTTTCAGCTGTAAAGACAAAAGCAAGACACTCTCTTTTGTTTTACTTTTTCGAATGGGATTTTCTTTTTGCTTGTCTTCCAAAATGCACATATTATTTGATGTCTGCTTGGTGGAGCAGGTGCCAAATGCCGGGTTATAATACCAGCTGTAAACTCAAACCTGCTCCGTTTACTATTCCTTTATTTTATGATCATAATCATGAAGCCACAAAAGTCCATACCCTCTTTAAAAATACTACAGCACGCCATAAACCGTCTCCCCTTTCTCCCTCCCTCTACCACACTCACAAACACACACAAGGGCTGAGACCAGGAGAAATATGGGCTTTTAAAACAGACATGTCAATCCTTCCTCCTGTGTCTTGTCAAAACGCCGTACTGCATAATCACTGCGCGTTAAATCTTCAACAGCTCCACAAAAAAGAGTTTTATGAAACATATTCAACTCAAAGTCGAGTCATAAAGAACAAAATGTGTTCTGAAGCCCATGCAAGAGAGAATGCAGAGCGTGTGGAGGTGGACGCATACAGACGCAGTACCCAGTCCACAATGTTGTTAAGTCTATTTTAATTAAGCTTAAAAATAAAGCTGGAATAGGCAATTTTGATCAATAATAATTTTAATGCAATGTAGCTTTGGGAAACTTATGAAAAGCATCCTCTAAATCTGGGACATATGTCCAAAGGCCATTAACGTAGAGCTGACTATAGATGTAAATTATTATTATGTACATATATCCAACCAATTTACATTCTCTTTTAGTCATATTTTGATTACTATGTCACTTTATCCTTGCTTTATGTCCAATTTTGCTTATTCTTATTCCTGAATTTTGCAGCTTTTAGAAAATTGACAATTCAGTCACCAAAACATTATAGCTGCTCTAAATGAAACATTACTGCAATAATAATTATTATATCAAGGCTTTTTATGCGATTTATGCATGTATTGTTAAATTACATGATTCATAGTTTACTCTGCACCTTTAACCCTAAAACCCTCACTTTGGCCTCCTCCTTTTTCTACAACAGTATAGCAATAGACACTCCTAATGTGACAACACACGTACATCACCAGCACTATAGCTTTACGCGCAGGAGCCAGACGCAAATATCACAAAGCCACTGCAAGAACATAATATTCCATTCCATACTTGATAAATGACTCCAACATCAAAACTAGCAAAGCACTACAATCTTAATTCCACTCTGAGTGTCTGTCTGTAGCCCGTGGGGAAGCGGCCACCTTGTCTCAAATAACCCCACAGACCACAGCAAGTCGTAAAAGCAGTACACCCGAGTCAGACCTACATGAGTCAACTGTGGCTGCGAACAACGACCTCTCTCCATCTGAGAGGTGCTTGGAGGGGTTTCTCATGAAAGGAGGCTCCCAGATTCACTTCTAAGCCCCATCCTCTCTTCCTCGCTGTCAGCTTTAGCCGGGGTTACACTGATGACTAGCAATTAAACCATAAAGCCCTTCACAAGTTTTGGTGCTGGCAATAAAACAATAAAAGTGCGTTTGTCAAGCGCTTTTTACGCAGGAAGTTGTAATTACTTTCTTTAAATAGTAGCTTGTAAAGCCACTTTCCCAACTTTTCCTGCTACGTCAAGCTACATTTGACACTGAGTCCAGAGCGCGTCCTCACCTTGTGGTCTCATCCAGGGGAAAAGCTGCGTAGGTGACGGACTCTGCTCGGTTCCCTCCGCGTCGTCAGCTCCGAGTCCCGGCGCACCTCCGAGTTTACAGTCGCTGTACTGGACCAGATCCGCGTCCTGGGCCCCGAATAGGGTCTGCCGTTGGAGCGCGTCGTATCCGTAGAAGTTGCCGGGCTCACCGTGGCATGTGACCGCGCAGGGGCTCTGTTGGTATGGGTTGCTGGGCAGCGTCGAGGCGCTGTGGTGGTAGAAGTCCTGGATCTGCGGGGCGTGCTGGAAGGTGGCTCCAGAGCCCGGGCCGTAGACCACAGTGGGCCGGCTTCCTGCGAGGTCCTGTGCGAAGCCGCACTCGTAGTAGTTGGGACGTAACGAGTCGCCGCTTTTATATTTGGAAAAGAGCGAGTTGACGAAATAGGAGCTCATGTCTGAAGCTGTTCTCAGTCTCACTCAGAGGGGACACTGCTCTCGCACTGCGTGGGAGACGCACACACGCGCGTCTCCGTAAGCTGCCGCTGTGGCTGACCGCTGCTGTGGCGCTGTGTCCCCTCACGGCCACGACACACTGGCCGCTCGCGGTGTGAGGAACGGTGTCCGCGGTAACGCTCCCGAGCCGCGCCACAACAACAACGACACAAACACAAACAATCACACCGAGTCCATAAAACCCACAGCGAAGACGGATCAGACCAAGAGGCTCGCGTGAAGGAGGAGGAGAACGAGCTCGTGCGCATCACAGTTCCGGTGCTCGCGCTGTAAGCGGGAGCATTGTCGCGCTCTCAAACGGCTTTTCCGTGATTTACTCCTCTGCAAATGAGTAGTTTCATATTTTCTCTCTCCCTCTCCGTGCGCCCTCTCTCTCCTTCGCTCTCTCCTCCACGCACGCGCTTCCTGTCTCTCCTTCTCGGCCTAACGTGCCCGTGTGTGTACGTGTATATTTGTGTGTGTGAGTGTGGCTTCAGGGATAATTTGCATCTATTATCAGCTCTTCATCCCATTGGCTTTTCCACGCAAATGGACTCACGTGCACGCGCACCATACACACATCATGCCTGTATTCTACTATTCAACACAGACAAAGTAGCAATGAAGAATAAAAATAAGAAATAGAGCACATAGTTGTTTTTTGTGAAATAGAACAAGTGCGTTTTATGAAAATACATTTACTCATGTCCTTATTTCCTCCTCCTTTTACTCATTATTTAACCCAGTCCATCCTGTGAGGGCTCCGAAATGTCACCGCTCTTAATTGGGAACCCTCTAACAAGTACTACTCCATAAACACACCCGAAATTTTAAACCCAATTTGTCCCAGTGTTTGTCGTCTGCTCCCAACATTAACATCCCGTGCGCTTTCTGATCACTTCACTAATAAATATGACGTCCCTAAACGCAAGGAGGCCTGGGGAGGCTAATAGAGCTCGAGAGTGGCCGTAAAGGACTGTAAAGCGGAGGGGCAGTGCAGTGTGCGGCTTGTTTATCGCGGAAACAAAAAAGGAGTTGAGGGGGGGTTACGACGCATCCTTTACGCCACCGAAGGCCGTAAACACCAACAACCGACGACAAATGCACGAGTCATATCTCGTCTGTTTCATACGCGTAGGGTCAGTGCAGACAGTCAAGTGGACGGGAATGGTTCAGGGGCTTGATTTTGTTTGTGGAAACATTTCTGTGGTCTTTATTTCTGCCGTGTTTTCTGCTCAGTGATCAATAACACACAACTAATCTGATCTGTATGAAAGCCCTTTTCTCATTACACAATCTAAATCAGAAATTGTGTGCATCATTCCTAATTTAGTTACATGTTTGTTTGCCATAACTTCAAACACATCCGATATGAACCTTATTCATCACTCGTCCAAATAAAATCACGAGTCTTGAATTTATTTAGCTGCAGTGGAATTACAGCTATAATTTCCATTCGCCTAAGATTGTATTGACTCGTATTGGAAGCATATTTTACACTTTTAATAATCTTTATGAAGTGTGTGAGTGTGTGTGTGGACAACTAGTTTGGGGGCATACAAGCGGCTTCTGTCTGCCGCAGTATAAGTCTCTGAAGCGCGTGAACGCTCTATGCAACTCAATTAAAAAGGAACACCCACACTGGATTACAACATGCTGTTTTGCGCTAAATGTTCAAATCTAGACAAACAGAGAATGGATTTGTCGGAGCTTTACGCACTGAAAGGCCTCTGTGTGGAACTATAGGAGCTGGATGTGCCCTGCCCCAACACGTGTTACCTGAGGAAAGAAGGAGGAAACACACCCCGCTGCTCCTACACGGACCTGGACGCACATTTTTACGCACGGGTTGTTTAAGAGACAAACACAGAATGAACTTTTGTCCGTCCGTGTGTCCTTGGCGTGAAGGAAAAATAAACATTTCCTGGCTGCCTATATCCTGCACGCCTATGGCTCCTCCACGTCCCTCAGGCCTTTACCCTTCCTCTGTTCGCCCCAAGCTGTGAAAACTGACCTAAAACTGTTTTAAACGTGTCTCTGCTCTCAGCCAAAGTCAATGTAATCACTGCCTTTTCACGCTCGCAGTCGTTGGAACTTAAAGGCCGTGTGCGTAGGTTCCGTACAAGGTCTCGCCCCGAGATGAGGGTTTATCCGTGGAGCAACAGTGCCCCCAAGCGTCCACTCTGAAAAACACCACCTTTTTGGATCATCTCCTTTATGGTTCTATTAAGTCCGCACATAAAGCTCAATAAGCGGCTTTAAAAGCAAACGGCGCGGTGTAATTGTGGGACGGGCTTCAGAGCTGGTTGGGGAAAAAGAGAACCCAAATGGAGATGACGACCAGGACTAGACCAGGAGCGTTACACAGAACTAAAACGAGATTCAAGCTGTGTGTAATTAATTCTCGCCATAAAGCAGTAATAGTGCACTCTAAGCGTTTGACCGAGGAACAGCCAAGACACAGGCGTCAAAATGAGGTTTGAAAGCACAAACAGGAAAGGGCCTTGTGCTGCTCATAGGTTTTCAAATGACAATATGGGAACAAACAACAGAAGACTACAAACGAGTGGGACCTAGCTGTAAAAGAATAAAATGTATGAATATTCAATAAAACAGAACAGGCCCGCGCTCACTGTGAACAAATGGAGAGTGGCTTTTTACAAACACTTAACCGTTTTCACATAAATTACGTTGTTTATTCACCAACCTCAATAAAAACATAATTTCTGGAAATATGATTTATGGAGAAATTAATTACAGTTCGTAAATCATGTTTATGGTGCGTTCAAGAAGAGAGCAGTAAATAGAATTTATGAGAATTGTTTTGAAATTAAACTCTCGGTGTTCAAATTAAAATGACATATTAATACACGTTGTTTTTTTTTCTAATAACAATTGTTTGTAAAAAATATTAAAGCTTTTATTCTTATGTAACGGCTAAACACACATCTATAAATTGTATAATATGTTTGATAATAATACAATACTGTAACTAATTGCATACAATATTATTTCTTATGTCATATTACATATATGTTTTAGTATCATACATTTTATGATATACATTGCATTACATGGCCTTCTTATAAACACACTCTCTTGCCACATAAACTACAAAAATATCAATATGTGTAGTAATAATAATAATAATAATAATAATAATAATAATAATAATAATTATAATAATTACAGTAATAGCTATATATTGTTTTATATTTACAAAGGAAAGAGCATATTTAATGTACATGCAACATGTTGATATTAAATAAAAAATACTTAATTTGATATTATATTATATTATATTACATTTAAATCCATCCTGTGCCTTTAGAATCACTCCTATAATTTTAATAATATTAATAATTAATAGTAGACTACGTATGTCACAGTCTATGTTTAGTTCTATATCACAAAAGTCTACATTATGACACAATCAGTGGCTGTGTGCCTATCCGGAGGCACACAGAGGCCTTACATCATGTTACCATACATGACTGTCTGTTACAACAGTGTGTGTGATACCTCTGTTGTTTGCCTCAGTCCTCCGTGTGGAAGCGTGTGTTTAGTGACTGCTCGTATGTCAGACAGAGTGTGAGCTGCTGACGACAGGCTTTAAACACACTGTGAAGAACATTTATACCGCACCACTGACAGCCGCAGCGCCAAGTTGCACTGCCTTGACTTTCTGCCTGTTTCCTCAGAAGGTACAACATCACCTCGAAGAACAGCGAGGTTTTCAACCCCCATCCCCGCTGCGTATGGCCCCCGATTTAGGGCCCCTGCGTGCCCCGGGCCGGAAGAGGAGCCTGGGAGCGTCCAGCGCGGCCCCGCTCTCAGTCTCTAAGGCTCAGGGCTCAGTGTGGTGTGGGGCGTTTATGGCCCCACTGTAAGGACGTATCTGAATGGGACAAAGAGAGGTCAGCGCTCACGCGCACACGCACGCACGGGACGGTTTTTGGAGTGGCCCTTTTGAGCCAAACGGACAGAGCCATAAAAGAGGCCAGTCTAAAAAGAGGAGGTGAAAGCGCGCACAAAAGTAACAGCGCATTCTCTTTTGGAGCTCTCTGTTTGTTCCAATCTGTTTCAATCTGTGCACCGTCCTCGTTTTCACAGATGCCTTAAATAACATTACAAGCAGACACATTGGCCTAGGCCTGCAGTGAATATGAAAATATTCTGTTGAAGCAGTGTACACTGACACTGACACTGTCTGTGTTTTCTATTGCTGTTAAGGACTGTGTAATAGGTGGGTTAAAACAGGACCAGGAGAGTCATTGTGTCTCTGGTGTGGACATGAAAAAACCTCCACCAGACCACAACTGGTCATGTCAGGAGATCATGTTGGCCTTTTCTTTTCATCTCACACACATTGGCCTTATATGAATGCTGAGCAAATGCTGGGCCCAGTGGCTCAGTGGTGGAGTGGTTGTCCTGTAACCGGAAGGTTGGCTGTTTGATTCCCACTCTCCCCCACTTACTGTTGTTGTGTCCTTGGGCAGGACAGTTAACCTTGCCTCCAGTGGTGCTCCAGTCGTTTTGGATTAAATTCTCTGCTAAATGTAAATGTAATGTGCAAATAATTATCCGTCTATATTGTCTTAACTCCAGTTTTAACGTGATAGGGTAACAGCTTCCATGGTGTGTATAAGAACATGTCTTTATTAGTCATACATCGCCACTGCACTATAAACATGATTTTGTTTTATAAACGTGATATGTGTTTATATTAGTAACTGCTTAATGACTATAACTGATTTGCCTTTGCTCATGCTTAAATGTTGCAAAAAAACAGAATAACAAGTAGCAAAATGAAATCATAAAGACTATGAAAAAAATTTTGAAATGATGTGCTGACATTAAATTGTAACTGCTGGAGATGTAGTCCACGTTACATAAAGTACATTTTAATGAGAAGTAGTTTTTTGCATATGTTCTGGAGTATACAATGGGCAGATTATGTCAAAACTGTCAAATTTATAAAACAAGGTAAATATTCAGATTCAAAGGAGAGTCATAAAAACACATCTCTGTTTGAAAAACGAATTAAAGAATAAGTCTGCTCGTTTCGTCTGATGGCTCCCTCTCACGTTAATACCGCACTAATGCCCTCTGTGTCTGCGGCTCTTATGACGATTGGCGCAGATAAATGATGTCGGATCAGAGCGGGACCAGACTGATCTCCAATATTTCCTCTCTGTGTGTCTTTCCTCGAGCCCTCCCTTCTCGTTTCTCTCGCCGTGTTTGCTTTACAGCCGTTTAGTTCTTAACCTTCACAAATTTATACGCTATAAACTTTTATTGCCGTCATATTCTTTTATTGCGCGTCGGATTCTCCTCTCTCCGCTCCGCGCAGCTCCTCTGTCGTCTTCCGCTCCGATATTTTACGACAGTCGGCGGCGGCGCACGCATCCGCTCCTCTCGCGTCTCTCTTCACGTTTGGTATATACAAACACACACGGGCTTTTTTAGCCGCGAGCGCGACCCCCGGTGCGTGCAGGCAGCGCGGCACATCCTGCTCCTCTCGTGCTGTTTGTTCGAAAATAGGAAGTGTAATAAACAAGTGACGTGAGAGAGAGAGGAGGAGGAAGGTGTTATGGGCCTGCGGAGACGACTTTTCAGTGCGAGCTCCAATGAATCAGGCGGCTCCAAGGCCTCGCTCCATGCTCGCGTCATGTGGACTCGGACCGTGGACTCTTTTTTTAGGAATGGAACTCGGGCTTTAGAAGTGCTTTAATCAGATTAGAATATGAAGACCATGATCTTTCCTTTGCTGTAATTTGTCAGCGTCACAACTGTTAGAAATGCCATAAATGTTCATGAATTGAGTTTTTTGTGCACAAAGAAATGTGACTAGATGACTTGTTATTGTTGTACACATTACTGTTACTCTTATTGACTTGGATTTAGATTTTGACAGTGTTCCACGTTTTATTGTTCAAATATATAATATAATGGATATATAATGGATCAATGTAATTAAGATTCTCAGTCATGCCAGTCATCTTTACATAGTAATTGCAGTTTTTGAAGTTTTTTTTGTTTTTTGTTTTTTTTTAACAAAAACACATTGTCTTCTAAATTAAATGTAATGCAATAAATGTTTGCAGTGTGGTTGTTACATATGATTGCTTTAAAGAACATTATTTTGTTTGGGTGTCAGGGCAAGTCAATTGTAAAAGTTACAGTTTATTGACTCTGCTTCGTTTTGTTTGGGGAATTGTGACATGTATTTTGGAGAATGTTATTTTTTTTTTTAATTTAGCAGTATATTTTGAGACAGTTACAGATGTTACAAGACTTTTCAACATTTGTCACAAAATGTATTCTTCTGATTATGTTGGTCAGAGCTGGGCACTGTTGGTGCATAACCCGGTCATTATAATAACAAGGTCAAGACTTTGGACGTTTGTATTAGGGGCAAAACATTTTACTGGTCAGTTACTTACGTTCCTCCCAAAGCAGAGCACAAAGCTGGACCGGCTTGGGACCCCTAGCTGAGGCAACCCCAAAGTGGAACAGTATGCTTTTTAGTAACACTTTTACTTATTTCATTATTATGCTTTGCTACTGAAAATGCTGTATTATACTTTATTAATATCACTGTTGTTATGAAACAGGGACAGAACGAGCTGGCTTCACACACGGCACACATCTGTTTGAAGTCTGAAACCTGACACCACTCAGTTAGCACCAGAGACAGCCAACTCCATTACTCTCTGTCTGCTTTGTGTCCAATCACACAAAGGATTATGAGGACTTATGAGGTAAGCCAAAGTTAGTGTATGTTTTTATATAAATATCACTTCACAACTTGATATTGTAATACACTTATTGTTAGGCATATTACAAGTGAGTAATATCTGTACAGTTTTCCATGTTTCTTTAATCTGAGTGTGGTGTGCATTTCCGCTTGTGCTTGTGTGTGTGCCAGTCAGCTCATGTGTGCACCATCAGCGGCAGTAGCAGCTCCTGGCTTCTCCCCCAGCTCTTAATGAGTCCAGAATGGCCCATGTGATCTGGTCCATACAGCCGTTTGCATCAGCGGGACCATAACTCTCCTTGAGAAAATTTATGAATATGAATGATATGGCACGGTGCTTGATAAATTATAGAAGCGGTGCGGTGTGGAGCAGGTCGTTGGCCGTAGTGTGGGGGATTTGGAGGAGGGGGTGGGGGTCGGAGCGTTCTGGGCCCCTGCGCTTAGAGATGTACCCAGTCTGTCACAGAGGCAGCTCATTATCTGGGCTTCTTTAATAGGGAGCTTAAGACATATTGGATGTTGGCATGAGCTGGATTATGAATATAAAAATACCTCTTAGCTGAGCTGCATCACTAAGCAGTGTCTCCCGAACAGAGAGAGTATGTGAAGGTTTTACGTTGGTCTATTATAAAAATATGTCATTTAGAATCAACTGACAATGCATTATTGATACACAATTTATTATCAAACATCTCTTATAATGCATGTTGACGTCCTCTCTTTGAATTAGTTATTAGATTGTCACGTTTGGTGTTTTTAATTTAGGTAAAAGGTGGCGCTCTCCACAACTGTGATTTTCCCAGCTTCTTAACTGGTTCACGTGATTCCTACTAGGGACTTGTGAGTTCACAAATAACTCCAGCTCAGGCCAGTTCATTGGACCAGGTTAGAGCACATGTAGCCAATACCACAAAAGAGTGTCAGAATATGGGACCTGCTACTTGCATGGTCACTACTTCATAACTCCTGGTGGTGGCACTCATCCAAATTAAGTGATGGAGATTCGGAGTTTTGGAATTGGGGCACTTTTGAGATATCTTAAAATGTTTAAGATATTGTTGTGGATACGGAAAGGTAAATGTTATAATCATTCTGTATTGAATGAAATATACAAGATATTGACATGGGTTGCAAATATATTTAGACCCTCTAACCCTAACCCTGAAGGGATCATCAAATGAGTGTGGGTAAAGTGGAAGTGAAGAGAACACCAGCATTTTGAACGTAAGGTATTGTCACATTTTATAGATGTGGGTGGACGTAGATGGACGTGGGTTTAAATGTAAAATGTTTAAATGTAAATACCTTTAATTCCTCATCCAAGGGTCTTTGTCATTTCTACATTTACATTACATTTATTCATTTAGCTGACGCTTTTATCCAAATCGACTTACATTGTTCTACAGTAATTACCAGTGTTACAGCCACTGGAGGTAAGGTGGGCTAAGTGTCTTGCCCAAGGACACAACGAACCGCCCACCTTCCGGTTGAAGGACGACTGCTCTACCCACTGAGCTACTGCCACCCCCCAGAAAATACTTCTAGATGCCTTCTTTGAAACCTTTTCTTGAATATGTCTTTGGATGACTAAGAACCTCCACACACATGAATGTAAATGGAACTATTTCTTACAGTCAATCAATGTCAAATATGACAGGAAAAAGATCAATCAAAGCTTTACAGTGTGGAAACCTTTAAGACACCTTTAAAATACAGTTTATTAGAATATCAATTGCATAACAAATAAGAGTGACAACAAGGTAGAATAGAAATATGGAAACAACAATGGGTACATTTACTGAGCAGTGTAAACACATAGTGTGGCCAAATTTATATAAAAAAATCATAATCCATAGTTTTTCCTTTCTGAGGTGAACAAAAAGACACAGCTGGCAGTTTGTGTTAGTTTTATCTGTTAGTTACAGAATTGACTTATTCAGACCTTTATTTGTCTGAGTTACTAATATTATACTAAAAATATTATTATACTAATACTAATATTGTATAATCTCATCACTTCAAAAAAGACAATTAAAGCTGCCCAGAGAGGACAAACTGAGCACTACTGAAGGAGAAGAGCACTCAAGATTCTTTTTGAGCACACATTCCTGCTGAAGGTTTGTGACATTTATGAACTAAATGGATTTTGGGTTAAATTTTTTTTCTTAAAATCAGGGCTGCCATAGCTGTTCACATGCTCCAAAATGGAAGTGAGCAAGATGTGGAATCACAGTCTGGACTGTCACCACCAGATGTCACCAAAACCTACACATCCCTCTTTGAACATTAGAGATGGTGTTTGTTATATCAGACGTAAATGCATGTGTTATAAGGTTGCTGTCAGTGTGAGATTTACAGAGCCATGTGTCCCCGAGCCCACACCCCTCTCAGAGGCTGATGGGGAAGTGGCTGTCCTCCCCTCGGACTGAGTGAAGGGGCCCGGAGGGAGGCCTGCAGCTCAGTGCAGTCAGACTTCTGGATTTAATGAAGGTACGACCCCGCTAGACCTCGCAGAACTATCACAATCATCCGCCGTCCAGCCACAGATGGTTTATGGGCCGGCTTTGTGGGGGCCCGAGCCTGGATCTGCCCAAATCCTGTAGCCTCATTGGTCAGGATCAGACTTGTTTCATTACAGGCAGCCTTCGCAAGTCTTTAACTGTTTTGTTTGTTCCAACTTAGGCTTGAATTCAACCCAGTCGCACAACCTTTACTATTTTGCATTTTAAGAATTTATGTTTAAAGGACCTTTCTGAACCAAAATGATGAAAATTACAATATTTTCTTTTGTCTTTACAGTAGGATGAAGTTGATGAATGTGTGCACAAAACTGAGCTCTTTCCCATATGAGATGTTGAGGAAGATAAATGTCCAAAGTTAAAGGAGATGTAACTGGTCTTACCTAACTTTCAGACGGCTAAAAAAAAAATTTCTATCATTTTGAAGAATTTAGGCAAGCATAAGAGAGACGTTTTCTGAAAACCTATAAATAAAAAAAATTGAGTTGCTTGCATTGGAAAACCTTTGTGAGATGAGCAAGAGTTTTTACATAAATACTGCCAATACAGCAATAGTAGCTTGTATCAAAAATGAACAAGAAGAGGAATACAGGAGCCTCACTGAGAGCTTTTATGGATGGAGTCTCATTTTAAACACCTCCAAAACTAAAGAGATAGTCATTGACTTAAAGCTAAATACAACCCTAATTCAAACTGTGACCATCAGCGTAGAAGACAATAAAATAGTTTACACCTATAAATACCTGGGAGTGCATCGGGACAACAAGCTGGACTGTCCTTTAATACAGATATAGGAAAGAACTTTTTTCTGAAAAAGCTAAGGTCTTTAAATAATAACAAGAAACTGCTGCAGATGTTTTGTCAGTAATAGAAGGAGTCAGGATGGATGCTATACTGAACATGGAGAACTCCTTCCTTCTCACTCAACAATCCACCAGTGATTCACCAAGGCAGATGAAGTCTGAATCAATTCATTTGAAGAAACCTGACAATAGAATTTTAATAAAGTTGAAATGAATTCATGATGTCCTGGATGACTGAGAACGTCCACAGATATGCTTAACTTACCACTTTAGATGTCAAATGTCTTATTCTAGGGTGGAAATTTCTGTTTGTTGTTATGCACCATCACATGATTTTATATCATACAAATCATACATAACCCTATTTGTCTGCCAAGATCAGGCTCGGTTTTTAAATAAAAAAATCACGACAATTGTTATAACATTCTTGTAAATGCACATTATTTGTCAATATTGTGGCTTGTGTTATGTAAATTTATACATTAAATAATCTACTTAAATTGAGAGCCCACGAGTCTGTCATCTGTAACAAACGTTTCAGTAGAATACGGGTTTTCAATTTATTGAACTAAACGTAGAAATACCTGAATAAAAAGCTCATGATCCTTCTCTGAGCAGGGTTTGCCCAGAACAGCAGCCGTGACATTATATATTGCTGTGACTTTGTGGGTTTTAAACACTTGTTCTTGTACCTTTAAATGCACTTGTAAATAATTTTGTATGCGTCTAACAGGTAATAAAGACTTTATAACATTGCAGATTTACGTGAGTAATTACCTTCAGTCAACTGTTCAGAGTGAGAGCTTTCTTATGATAAGTGTGCTTATTGACAAATACATCTTTTTAAACGGTGCCAACATCTGCTTAACATTATTGCACTGGCTTTTAGGGGCGCAGTAAAAAAGTGCTCCAGAAGAAATGCCATCAACAGTTCGACAACAACAATGTAGCACTACACTGTCATCTGCTAAAGAGCGAGCCAGATAGAAGAACTCACGTGTTATCTGAAGCCCCTTTTAGCAGAACATTATTTAATTTGATATAGAAGTACCAAGTGGAAGAACCAAAGGCTTTACTTTCTGCTTTCTCCGTGTTAATGTGGCTAAAGGTGTCTCTTGATGTGTCTCCTCTCATCTGACAACTGAAGACTCTATACAAATGTTTATGTCTAACCACTTTCATCAAGGGTCAGAGTAACCTCCAACTTCTGGGGAGACAGAGGTCCTTCGAAGTTTGCAAGCCTCTTTTAAGGACTTTTTATGACTCTGTGGTAGCCTCTGCTATCGACTACGCTGTGGTCTGCTGGAGGCGGGCAGCACAGGAAGAGACTCAACAAGCTGGTCAGGAGGCCAGCTCCGTTGTGGGCTGCCCGCTTGACTCTGTTCAGGAGGTGGGTGAGAGGAGGATGTTGGCCTAGCTCAGACACCCCCAGTGCAGGAAGGAGTTCTACCGCAGGTCCTTCTTACCAACTGCCATTAGACGGTACAACAGTGTATAGCTATTGACCCATGCCATATGTTTCTCCCAGTAATCTCATTGTAAATGTGTAGATGTTGCTGCTTCTTTGTATTGTTAATTTAACTTAACCTGCTTGCACCTTTAAAAGTATCTTTATATTTATTATTCTATATTAAAAATGTCCTCTTTATATATTTTTCTGCACTATTTTCGCACTAAATGTGAACTGCCCTCACATGTGAATGTTCCCATTCTGAGATGAATAACTTTTAATCCAATCAAATCTAACCTGTGTTTAATATAATCTGTGTTTTGTTGTAGTTTGTTTTGGTAGCTGAATTTGAGGATGTAGGAATATGGACTCAACAGGATTTGCTTTTGGTTGGTTTGCAAATGCTGTGTGAGGTTTAGAACTTCAGCATTTAAAAGCATTCAGTAATTCTCACAAATTCTTGATAATAATTAAAATTATCACAAATTCTTGATAATAACGCATTGATCTATTTTTTATGATTTCAATTCCAATGTGTTTTAGGTGATTAGGCAGTTTTCTTCAGTTACAAGGGAAGCAATGTCATTCCCTCCATTTAACATATAGTGCTTCATTGTAAACTTGGACCGTGTATAATCCAGCTCCCAGCTCTGCTCAGTTGTCTGGTGACGTGAGAAGGGACAGCGGAAGTGGATCAGTGCCGCCCCGCTCAGACTCCGTGTCTGTGCAGTCATTTGCTGCAGAGACAAACACAGGAACCACAGGGCTTGAGCTGCTAATGGACAGGGCGACGACGCCTCTGCTGAACGCGCTCATCATCTGTGTGCGTGCGCGGCTCCGGGTGGGTGCGGGGTGTTTCTGGCTTTACGACAGTCTTTTGGTGCTGCAGCCAAACAGACGCCCCCCCCCCCCCCCTCCCTTGAAGCTGCAGTGTACAAGTGAAGACGCACATATTTTCAACACATGCTGCTCATCCGCCTCTGCGCACCCCCACACCCCTCTTCCCACAAATGAAATCAGGCCAAATATGTCGAGAGGAGAAACCGAAAGCTCTCCTAACTTTCCAGCTGACTACACTTACAGAGTGTGTATGAAATGGTCGCTTCTGCTTGTAAATCACCCATTGACTCCTCGCCATTGTCGCCAGTTGGCGTTAATTATCGGAGAGACTTCGGTTCGTGTAGCCAGTGGGCGACTCTTCTTTAACAGGGATCAGCATCAGAAGAGCTACATGAGCAGAGGCAGGGACAGAGTAATGAGAGAAAAAAAGAATACGCACAGAAACAAGTCAAGAGGAGCACAGTCGGAGGGGTTTAAAATGGCTACATCCACTTTTACGCACAGCAATGTTTCTAATGAAGAACACAGAATACAGTGGAAAAAGCGCGATTTCGTCTTCGCTCCTTGTGGTTAATGAGATTTATTTTTGTTTAGTAGGCAGAGGGAAGGTTGAAGGGAAGTTACAAAATGAAAGCCATACCTTTTGAAAATAGTGTCACATGTTTTAATGACGCTAGGCCTAGCTAGTTCATTTTGAAACATACAGGATATTGTTATAAATAGGGGAGATTTTTATTTTATTTTATTTTATTTATTTTTTTGGTTTAGTTTAGTTTTTCTGGAGTAGAGATAAAGGCATCTGGTTAAAAACGTGTGATTTGAATTTGTATATTTGGCATATGAAATGAATAAATGGTCCTTTCGTGTCATTTCTGTCTGCTTTAGTGATTCTTCCCTGCAAACATCATCTTAGAACACTTTTTTATCTAAAACTGATAACATGTATTTAATTGACGTATTGTTTGGGCATTCGTCTGGTAAATGTTGATCATACCTTACAGTGTTTGACTGATGCAATTTGGCAATGTTTGTAACTGAGTTTGAAATTACTATGTGCGCGTTATTACTATAAATATGGGGGGCACTATTTAAGCCATATTAAAAATAAAATAAATATTATGGTATAGGCTCATCCCATATCTGGCAAAAAATATATTGATATAACTTGTTGCCCAGCCGTGATATTAATGTGATTAATAACATGTACTTACTAACGCCAGTTTATTTGAATACAGTCTGTGAGCTACAAACGTGTAGCTATATGTGGAAAAATATAAAATGGCGGCAATGTCAACATATAAAGAATAATTTAGCCCATCAGCTTTCGATATTTGTAAATATTTGCACATCTTTTGATACAGTGTTTGAAATATCGTGTCTATCTGTTCAACAAATAAGCTCGATAGTATATGATATAACTTGAAAGCGAAAACGTCAAATGTAATTGTAATGTGGAACGTTTAAACCACTATTCCCCCTGTCTAAGAGACTGGGTTTCATTAATGTGATTGAGCCTTTAAGTGTCACATGGAGCCAATTAGTATCAATAGAATATCACATTTGGAACTGCGTCTATTCTGTTCAACTCCTCCGAACGCTGTGTCCCGAGAGCACAAAGCACAGAAGCGCAGAGGACACGGGGCAAAGAGACATGGCATTTATTCAAAAGAGTCCAGTCCACTCCGACCCTCACTGGAGTTACATTAAAACAGAGAAACATAGAAGAGAGACACAACGACATGTAATGACCCCAACAACAGGACAAAGGAAAGTCATCTCTATTACAGATAAACCAAACAATACTCAGCATAGAACCCATTCCATAAGAAAGACTAGCACTTTATGTACAATAAATTAGAAATATGTCCTATTAAGAAACGTCTATTCATTTTTAATACGTTTGCATTCCCTCCAACAGATTGAACACACAAACAATGAAAACACCGCTTTTCAAAAAAGGGACCAGGACTTCGAGGCATGCGCAAACCATGTAAACATTTGATTTGTTCTTTAAGACTTCGTGTGTAACAGACTGGAGCGTCGTTCATTTGGAGGCCACTTGAAACGAGCTGTAAACGTTGTAAAAAAGAAAAAGAAACAAAACAAAAAATTTAATTGTTTATGATGTCTATAAAACTGCCAGTTGGAGTCCAGCAAATGAGGCTCAGCAGCAGCGGCAGCAGAGCGAACGACACAGACTCTTCCAACGCGTTTGCCTATAATGTACAGCGAAACACCGAGTGGACATTTTACAACTTCTAGGAAGGATACTTCCAGGAAATGCAAAGAGTACGAAGCTTGGTGTGGTTTCTTTAATCCACGGTGCGTAAAAAATAACAATAAAATCCTCTGAACAGACAAATAAACCCGCCTTGCATAGCACAGATCCACTGTAGAGTGAATGTATAAAAATAGAGCTGATTCTTGAAATCATTGCAACAAAAAAAAAAAAAAAAACAATAAAAAATAAACGTGTCTTGTAAATACTGGGGCGGCTGGAGCAGAGCATGCGCGCAGAGCCTTGTGCGCAAATGACCGTCGCGTTGATTTTTAATGAACATATGCATCTGTGGCGACACAAGATCAGGACCAGCGCAGGAGAGGAGACCCTAAAATCAGAACAGGTTTGTGTTGGACAGTGTAGTAATGTTACAGTTTAGACTGCCGTGTTTCCCCAATACACTCTACATAACTCTAAATCGCAAATTAATAAATTAGGTTATAATAAAGCTTTTGGCTACTTCCATGTTTAAAGTGTTTACTATGTCTCCTAATGCAAATGCCTGTTTGAGTGATCCTTCTAGTCCGTTTATGTGACGACTACATTTATAAAAAACAAAAAACATTATATATTTCCATGTATTTCAGTCAATAAAGGGGATTTTATTATTTACCTGTACATATATAGCCAAGTATGGCAGCCCTTTGTTTTAAGTGACGTAAGTAAACGTAAGCTACAGGTGTTATGTCATTTCAACTTGTGAAATTAAATACAGAAATTCCTTCATTTTCCTAAAGCTAGCTGGAGAACACTTGTGCTCAAATTAAAAATGTATCTGCTAATGTTGTAAAAATGTGCATATCCTGTCCAGCATTGGAAAATAATTAAATATTCAGTTTTGTTTTTCAATATTATTTGGGCTGTAAAATTGAGTCAATTTCTTTGTCCGACCTTAACGCTTTTTGCGCATGTGTCGTTTTACGCATTTAATAACTTCCCACATTTTACAAATAATAATAATAATAATAATAATAATAATAATTGAGCCCGTGCATGTGTTAGATTGGGTATGGGGCTGGTATGTAGCAGTGTCTGTGGAGTGCGCAGGACATAAAGCATCGGTGGGCGGCTGACGCTGGAGACGCCACATATCGACAGGCTCTAATCGGATCCCGGGCTTGTGCTGAGTCGGGTTATCACCACGCGCCACACCCACTCCCCATAGCCTCGCTATCTGCTCATTACTTAGACCGTCAGCCCGGCGGTAACTAATGATGGTCTGCTGTCTCCATCCCCGCTCCACCAGCAGCAGCAGCAGAGGAAGAAGCAGGGCCCACTCTCTCTCTCTCTCTGTTCTAATCCAAAACGTGAGCTCTGAACAGAGGCAGGGGGAAGGACAGCGACGCCTGTTCCACGCGTGAATTAATGGTCCCCGGGTTTCCAACACCTCTGCAGTGTATTTAACAATAAATAACCAAATGGAATGGAGTGCTTGAGGAATGGGTGAAAGGAGCTCCATATCTCCTTATATCTTTCCAATTTCCATTCCTTTACAGCGGCGCAATCACGAGCGCAGAGTAAGCATTCACGTTGAAAGGAGTTCCGTTTTTAAGTGGGTTTCTCTGCGGCTCTTATGGTTTGCTAAAGCATCACTAGGTAGCTTCTTCGGGATTCGTAAAGCATAGTTATTTTTACTTTTCATGAAGGAAAACTATGAAAATGTTTTAGGGGCTGCACACAAAGCTAATGATTTTCTTGTAAAAAGTGATACGGTGTTAGCTTAATGCAATGGCAGAAGTGGAACGCCCAGTTTGGAGAAACAGTAAAAAATCGTAACAAAGCGTAAATTTGCAATCTGGGTGTAATTGGGTGAGAACATCCAGCACATGTCTGTACGTTTAAAATAACACAATGTTTTCTTTTTATATATATATATATGCTCAAAGTAATTGGAGCTATCATAATTATAATGTTCCTCTTTAATTAGTGTATAATTCTTAATCAACAAATGTGGATATTTTAAAGGAAATTTTTTCAGCCTTATCAGCCACAAGTGACGTATCTGGAGGAACCCATTGGTACCTCCTCCCTTGGTCCCTCAGAGTCTTTAGAAACCCCAATAAATATGCGACTATTGTTTCCCTCTGAGCTTTGGTTTCTACAAATTTGTTGACATAAATTGGCTTTGGGAAACTGGGTTGCGTTAATGTCGGGTGATTCTCCAAACCGGGGATGCGTAAATGACTATAAAAGCCAATATTAATACCACATAAAAACCCACTTCAAAATATTGAACTATCCCTTTAAAGCAGACGCCAGAAAAGTCGAGTGCGCGCTGCTCCACAAACATCCAGCCCACAGTAAGCCCACAATCTGATCCATAAAGCTATTGATCCAATGGATGTGGACAAGAGAGAGTCCTCGCGTTAAGACATTTGTTTGTTTTCTGCCGAGCGCGTGCGTGTGAGTCCGAAGTGTGTGCTGTTGTGCGCGCGCAGGAGGAGCCCCTGCCCGGTTCAGTCCTTGGGCTGGTCTTTGCTCTGCTTCTTCATCTTCATGCGCCGGTTCTGGAACCAGATTTTGACCTGCCGCTCGGTCAGGTTGAGGGCGCGCGCCACCTCGTGCCTCCGGTCCCGCGTGAGGTACATGTTGAACAGGAACTCCTTCTCCAGCTCCAGAGTCTGGTATTTGGTGTAGGGACAGCGCTTCTTCCGCGAGGAGCGCGCGTGGAGCCAGTTGGCCGAAGGGTCGTCTGCGGAAAGGACACAGACAGATACATAAGTACAGTAAATCTAATGTTAGAATATGTTTTATTACTTCTGTTTCTTTTTTGGAATCTAGGCAATGGTGGGAAATCTGTTAAGATCAAAAACAGTCTATATTGTGCCAATTTAAGTTTTCACATTTCATCCCTGAACGGGGAATTAGACTGGCACCACACCTTTGTCCGTTTAGGTTCCCTTTTAATTATTTATTTTCCCAAAAGGATATGTTTAATAAGATATGTTTTGTTATGTGTTTAGATGCGTTACAATAGAGTAGACGAATAAGAGAACTATTTCCGTGACTTTTCTAAAACCAGATATTAATAAAATTTAAATATGTATGTGTATGTTTTGAGTGCAGGAATGAACGTTATAAAAAACATGCCTTGTGAAAATTTCAATAGCGTGGCAATGTTCTGTTAAAATCGTTTTACGTGGCCTCCTTTATCACTGGCTTACTTATAGAGTCTTTCTAGAGTGAGCACTGAGCCTGGACTCATAATTAACATGACTGCTGTGCCTAAAGTTTGATGTTAATTTGGGGCCAGTGCACCTCCTGCAGAAGGACTTTCATTGTTTTGTTAAAACACTAACCCTCTATTCAAAATCCGAAACTAACCACACACTGTTGTAATATTGGTGTGTTCGGTAAAGCACACAGTCTATTTAGAAGATTCTGTAAGTGCATCCTCTGTAATTTAGACATATTCCTTGAATGTATAGAGAGGGACATATAAAAGTCAAAAGAGAAATCTCTACAACAGGTACATTGTGATCAGTTTGTAAATGGGTTTGGAATTGTAACGTGAAACAAAGATTTGTGAATTCTGTTCTGTGAAAGAAAAATAAAATGATTTTAGAGTCCTTTTAATGAATTAGAAGTTGCAGATGGTTATTAAATTGAAATGAATGAGCAGCTCAGTAAATATATCAACAAACATCGAAAACATACTGTAAAGGGCATTAAACACCGGGTATAAAAGGAATTGTGCTTAAATTAATATAAAAGAAAAGACACATTTAGGTACGTGAGAATAAAATTCACATTTAGGCTGAAAAGTAAGCTTTATAACACATTTTAAAAATCCAAATGCCTTATAAGGGTTCCATTGATAGCAATAAAACACGGCCAAACACGAGGGCGTGTGAGAAGTGACGGAAGCCGCGTGAGTTCCTCATAAACACCTGACTCCCCGTAAATGGGTAAATGGCACGTCCGTGCGTAAAGTAGATCTCTGGTGTCAACGGGGCGCAGCTTGCGCGTGCGGACTAATCACAAACACTGAATGGCCGGGAGACCAACGCAGGATTAAAATCCACAATCCATTCAACATCTGCGATTAAAGGCTATATATATATATATATATATATATATATATATATATATATATATATATATATATATATATATATATATATATATATATATATATATATCCTGCCATTTTATTTCTGGCATCTGGCATCAATTTGGGTTTTCGGGTTGATGGACAAAGACAAAGTGCAGTAACTACAAAATTCAATTTGATCCAAACTACAGTTGCCAAATCCTCCAAGCCAGTCATGCTTCGTTTTATTGAGAGCTTAAAAACATAATTTTATAAACTTTTAAGCCAATAAAGTCAAAGATAATTGAGGAAAACACGATAGATTTTAGATTATAACTGTTAACAAAGCTACAACACTAAACATTTGCGGATTTTACTGTTGCAAGAGAAACATATCTTGGGTCATAAGTCAGTATCATGGTTCTTTATTTGAAGAAAGCATTTATGATCATCAAATGTTGGCTGTACAATTGACTGGACTAATATCGTGTGATTGCAAGAGATGTTCTGATTTCTTAAAGGCTCATTAATAAACGTAAAAATACCAGAAAACCACATTACAGACTAAAAACGAGAGCGAGAGGGGGTGAGAGAGAGAAAAGTCCCTCACGTGACTTTCTTCACTGTTCCCTTGTAAATGATGCTCGTAAGCAGCTGGAGCCGCGGTCTGCGTGTCCAGTGAGCGCGCTCTGATGTGAAGGAGCGGCGCAAGAATATTTACAACCGCGCAGGGATCCCCTCTGCTCCTTTCATTACGCATCAAAAAGAAACGAGTGGTTTTCAACACGTTTGGCTCCATAAAACCGGCCAAAGTGGTTTTAATAATGTCCTATTTCCCTGTAGTGTAGCCTCCTTTCTACTGTCCCTGCGCCTAAAACGTTTACACCGAAACTACACTTCCATTGTCTTTTAACTGCTGTGTTTAACTAAATTCCATCGTTGTAAACCTCAACACTAAAGCATTAGAGGTGAATTCCGTTTTTAAATTGATGTTGTTTTCTAACAGAATAAACCCGTACGTAATGGTGATTATTTTTTTCCACTCTGTTCTGTGCAGAATTACGCTCGTGTTGTTTGCCAGGCCCTCCCCCCGACTGACTCCATCTAATTTTACAGCTTTCAGACCGATGTAATTAGCGCAGCCTCTTGTTTGGGACTGGTTTGGGCCTGAAAGCTATCTGCCTGAGCCTTCTGCTCTGTGCATTTTACTGTATTGTGCGGCTCTTACAGCCAGTGGAGAAGACTGAGCACCACAGAACCAAAATAGATGTTTACACTTGAAAACAGGCATCACCAACACGTGGGAACATAGAGAATTCTGGTGTTGGTTTGGTTTGGTTTTGGTACTTTTATGGATTCTAAAGAAAACCTGGCTTAGACCAAGTGCTGCCATTCTCCATGGTTAGACTTTTGCAAATCAATCTGCTCAGTCACAAACAAACAACTCTTGTCAAAAGCACACCATTTTGGAGCCAGTGCTGTGAGGTGGTGTTAAAGAGCCCTCAGTTCTGCTATTCATGATAGGCCCAAAAGTCAAGTGCCCAGGATTGTGCAGTAATTTAACGAGGTCAACTAAAGCCTGGTTACATCCATATGTCACAGCCAAAAATGACTCTAGAAAGAACTGGGCATCACCACCTCCTTGGACCCAGGAGCAGCTTGTACCAGTGAACACTGTGGCCTGTGGTTAGAAAAAAATCCCTCTTCATGGAGCCAGCAGTGTCAGCTGTGTTACCCACGCTATATTCTGGGGACACATATTTCAACCCAGTCAGTCAAAAGCCAAAAAATCTGTGTATGGAATTTGATGGAAACCTAACAATACTTCATTGTCTGGACATCACAGTTTTGAATCTATGATCACATTGTTTTCCCTCTTTCAAGCTTGTTTGTTGCAATCATTTTTTTATTGCTTGAGCATTATTACAAACTTTCTTCTAGATTTTTTAAAATAAAATCCCCAAGAAAATATCATACAACCAATGTCATCCATGAAATGACAAACAGAAACAAACTACTAACCTCCAAATACACGATTAAAAATCCATACACATTGGTGGCATTAGTCATTTTCTGTCAATGCACTCTTTACATTCTTGATAGTGCAACACTAGAGCACTATTTATTGCATTACAAGGCAGACAAACTGTTAATGCTAAAGCAAACGTAACCTTTCAGAAAACATCAAGAAGAGACATATATAAACAAACTATAGTTGCCCTTCCTCAAGGGGCTTTATTGCTCTGATTTGTGCAAAAATCTTCTGTTGAACGCCTGGGGGTAGTATCAAGGCTGGTGTGGCTAAAGACATTGATCAGGAAGGCAAAATCTGATGGTGGACTGAAAGTGGACAATCCAGAGGCTGTTCTGAGAAGAGGATGGTGAACAAAGTGCTATCCACAATCCCAGCCTCTATTGTACAATTCTGTGGCAACGCTTAGTGCTTGAATTTCAGTGGATTTTGTGGTGATTAATGATAAAGAAATATGCAAGATTTTAGGTATACAATATCTAAAAAGGCAAAGTTTTCGGTTAGCAAATATAATACAGAAAAATACCCCAAGCTCTTATTGGAAAACGTAAACTTTTTTTTCCAATCACATCCAACATGTGGAGTTATAATAAAATGGGTCTACTGTCTATCTGGGCATTTTTTTTCTTCAGTAAAATTTTCAAAATGAAGCCATAGGAAATATTATGGAAGGCTAGCTATGGGTGCGGACTGCTGAGTGCACCAATGTTACACTAAAATGTTCCTGTTCCTTGAGACTCCACTTTAGGGGTCGTTTACACAACAATGCTGGTCAGAAAAATGCCATATGCCAATAGTCATGGCGTTGCTGATGCATGTCACAACAATGTTACAATATGATCTATGTTCACATGAAGCTCCCGAAAACGGCCAGAACAACGTAGTACATATGCCAGACCAGTCAGAGCCAGTCCTACTCTGGTGCTCTCCCCCAGTGTGACTCCAACAGGGGATTCCACTCGGGAGTTATGGGCCGAACAGTACATTTTTTGTAGCGTTGCTAGATATTTTCATTGTACTCAAGCTCTCCCCAGGCTAAGTCAGTCGGAGCGAATCATGGCACACACACTGCCCAACCATCACTGGGACTCTCAAAAAGAAAAGCTAGATCTAAATCAGTGTGTTACAGCCAAAAGCTTCCCATCTCACTGCAAGAAATAAGATTTATCTAGCATGGCTGTCCAGGAGCAGATCGGTCTGCAGGGCTAGGAGGTTATAAAGGAGATTTTCTGTTCAGGGCTTCTGTGACGGTAAATGGTAGAAGAGATGATTTTATCACTCTCAAGTCATGGGGAAGGCCCCAGCCTATGCCTTTTGACGCCAGGCAGAGGAAATGTGGTGTACTTTTCCTAAGGCATACTGGATTTTGCCAAAATATTGCTGCTAATTTTGGGCGGAGGCTGAATCTGGTTTTAATTTAACTGTGGATATTTTACCCTCACGTCAGTCTCCATTGTCATAATGCCAAAGCGATTAGCACACCAGCATATGACATTCATAACTGCAATCTTTCCCCTTAGCTGTAAACACAGATCCTTTTGTGTGCCACTAAAGCATTAAAGACACGCAAAGCCCGTATTTAATTGAATTCTTGCATATTTACATAGTGTGTACACAACAGTGCAAAGGCTAATGGTAATAAATAACATGGCTGAAGAGTAAGTAGGGAAATCCCTGGGCAATTAATGTCAGTTTTATCTAGTAACTATATTTATTGTGTTAAGCTAAAAAGTTTTCTCGTCTACTGCCAAGACAGTAGTCTCATTGTTCGAAAAAGAGTCTAGATTTTATACTAAAAAAGTCCACACAAACTTGATTTAATCTATTGCTATGATGCTCGTTGTGTGGCTGTCTGTCATAAAGATACAAAGTATTTTTGAATTTATACTATGCCATGCATTTTCTCGAGTGATCACAGTGGACACCAAGACTGATGGTCCCGGAGTGGGACATGAAATTCCCCTGGAGTTAAGATTATAGAATCAAATGCAGATTAAACTATCTCTGAATAGAGCTGGATAAAATTACAACCAATCAAAATTCAGGGGACTGTACCAACAACATACGCAGAATAAACTGCTCCGGAGCAACCCAATTTGAAAATGATGATGTTTGTAATTGGTCAGATAGGCTTCATCCAGGTGGAAATAGGTTGGAATGGGAGTGGCTTCATTCTCAGAGAAAGTGATTAGGCAAATTTTCCTTTTATATTTGTACCTATTGTTTTAAAATAGTACCTATTGTGTTTAAATATGGGAAAAATAGACTTCAACTACATTTGTGTTATCTATTGTTAGCAGATGGGGTAGACTCCAGCCTCGCACAAGGATGAGAGGTAGAAATTAAATAAATCAATTAATGTTGCAAGTTGACTTTATTTGTACTTTCATTGCTATCCCATCACTCATGGTTTGGGCATGAGCTTTGCTATAGCATATGGACAGTCTTAGATCACAAATCTAGTCAGAACAATCTCTGGGAGAAAACTCCAGCACCTTCTTCAAGACGACCACCACAAGTACCAGATCCAAGCAAAGTGACCGAGTCTCTAAGATGGCTGTCGGGGTTTTCTGTGCAGACCAGAAGAGAAATGACCCCTCTCTCTGGGTTAGTTAGTGGCCATCATCAGTAAATACGTCTTTAATACCCTCTGGAATCAATTTCCTCTGAACATGGCCTGCATGTCCACAATCGATTTCATCTCAGGGCAGAATAATGCCTGGCAAAGAGGTGAGCAGGGGGCGGGAGGGGGGTATCTGGAGCGAGGCGGCCCGGGGGAGCTGTGGGGCTTTTGTCACACCGTAAAGTGGCTGCTTTGCATTCCCTTGCTGTATAATCACCACGAGGACCATTCATTACCCTGCGAGCTGTGAGGCCACCATGGCTGTCACATGTCGATGAGGAGGGGGTGATGAAGAGCCAGGGGGAATGGGTTGCTTGTGGTTGGAGGAATTGGACAGTATGGACAGCCCCTTTTTCTCGAGACAAGATAATAAGAAATACAAAGGAATTTTAAGGGTTGAGATTGTCCAAAGTGGTCTCTCCAGGCAACGCTGTTTTGGTGTCACATGGATGGAAACATGGAAATGCTGTAAATATCCAGTATTAGCCGTCGGCCATGTTGTGTATATGTGCCTATTATTTGATGAATGCTGCTTGGCTTGCATGGAAACTGTAACTGAAACAGCGACAAGACTAATATCCCATCTCTTCTCCTGTTTCCACCTCCCTTTGCAATTTCACCCTAATAGTTCCACAAATTGACCTCTCATATATCCCAAAGGCACGTTATTACATTTCCCCGAGTCGTATTTTATGCTTCCTTCTTGCGCCCAACCCCGTCGCCCCATCTCAGCCCGCCACCAACAGCAGCACACCAATTAATGACCTTGTTCACTCGGTGTAATAACTTAATAAACTTGGGAGGTAATAACTTTCTGGCTCGGCCTGCAGCAGCAGTAGCAGTACAAAGAGTGAAGTGTAATTTCACAGTTTATTCTGGATGGATGCCCAGCACCAAAGAGAATCAGTAGCTTTAGCTTGTGTCGTGTTTTTAAAGGCTGGAGTCCACTGGTGTTGAATGCCCAGGGAGAAAAACACTGTCTGGAAGAGTAAATCCAGCTCAGACCTGTCATGTTCTAATGTTCTAAGTTACAACATTTAAAACATGCAAAAGACGCAAAGTTGTTTTCAGCGCTGTGACCTTATGGTGTTTTTTTGCCGAAAGGTGCTTTTTGGAAAATAGTGGACACTCATTGTTCAAGAGTTCTGATTATGACTCCCATTGGATTGAAAATAAATAAAATGTCAGAGACTGGGCGCACCCAAAAAGTTATAAATGATTTAAGATTTACAGTAAGAAACAACTTCCAAAACAATACAAATCAAGAACTTCTGCGAAAAGACAACTGGGAGAAATTGGACATATAATCAATCTGATGACAATATTGAAAACCTAGAACTTTATGGTCAATTTGCAATATGCTTTTTGTTTTTCACATCTGACACACGGGTTCAGATTTATTCTGAAGATGTGGAAAGCTTTGGTAAGGTACGTACTGCTGTATGTTGTTGCATAGGATAGCAATAGAATCAAACTATAGCTACCAGGCTAAATGTTGGTTATTTGTTCACCTATGCTACTGTATGATTTTTCTTTTGTTTGTTTTTTACCAACAATAAAACAACTTATGTACAAGCAGCTTTGGGTCTGAGGCGGGGTACACCTTGGACAGCTGCCAGTTAGTGGCAGGGCTGACATTTCTCCATAGACAGTGACAGACAACCATTCACTCTCACATTTATTCACCAGGGACACTTTAGATCTGCTAAGTGACCTACACATGCATGTCTTTGGACGGGGGGAGGAACGATAACACTCCTCACAGAAAGACTGAGTGTCGGCTGGCCGGGGTTGAAACTCACAAATTTCTTGTTGTGAGGCAGTCAGTGTAATGTAAAGTTTTCTGTTCTGTGATCTGTTATTTATATGGTGGACAGATGCACTGGCAAAACTACACACCAAAAGATGGTCTATGAAGGTTTTTTAATCAACAAGCAGAAGAAAAACTGTGACTGTTACATTCAGAAGAGCTCCACTGTTAAAAAAATGTTATGCCACTGCTGTTGCAACAAAGAGAGCTTCCTCTCCACTGCAGCTCATTCCACACATGGGAAGCATCAGATGGCTTGGTAAAAATAACCCCGGCCATAAAGCATATGTGTTGAAATTTCCAACAGCATTTCTTTAAGGTGACATCTCAGGAGTATGCCTGTATGTGCTCTACTAGGCTCTGAAGCTCCAAGCAGTGCCACATCTTTCTGGACCGATCACTCATCTATGCACTATGGTAAAGGCGGCTCCTTATGTTTGCATCCCAAGTGTTTAAAATGGCTGCCATTGGAACAATAAAAATAGTTTCCCCACGCTGTGCGCTCCGGCTCACTCCGGCACCGTGACCCAGAGCAGCAGACAAACAATTGCTGACAACGAAGTATGTTTGAATCTGTAGTGCTGCTCCTGTTTCTCTCACAACATTCTCCAAATGACAGAAAACTATCTATTCTGTTTAGGAAAGAAAGTCTTAATAAAAGGGTTGTATACTGGAATTGCTAAATAATAAAACAAAAGTAAATCTCAATAAATCATTCAAGTAATAGCATTGGTATTGTTCATAAAAGAAAGTTACGACAATAATCCAGATAGTGGAATTTAAAGCTAGTCTGTGTGAGGACCACCCAAAAAGTGTTGCCTGCTGCGTTTTTTGTCTTGACTTTGATCACGCACTTTGGGCTCTTCTTGCACTGGTTGCTATGAATTACTGCAATTAACAGTTCTTTCTGCATACTTTAGTATTCAAGGAAAATCTTTAAGATGTTTAGCTAAATGTGTATCAACTATTGTACACCATAATACAACAATAACCAAGGCTATACAAACCACTCTTTTGTATCTTGTATTTGTCCAATGGGCCTTTTTGGTCATCTGGAGTTTTTTTTTCTGAATATGCAGGTTGGGGCATGGAATGGGGCATAAAACATAACACTTTAACACAATGTTCGCGAAACATGCTGGTTATCTAGCAAAGTGAAAAGTGCTAATATAATTTGACTATAATTGGATGTATAATAATGTTCATATATGTATATATGACATGTGAGAAAACCTGCAGTTATAGGTCCAAAAATCACAAATGCCTTTCTGAAGAAACTTTCTACAGGGTTTTTTTTAATACATGTATGTATTATTGTTGTTGAGTACTGCAATGACTTACTTTCCACTTGGTCTTACAAAAAGATTTTAGAATGTATAAATGAAGACTTACTTACACTTTGACAGGTCAGGCTCTATACTTTTCCCCTTGCCCAAACAACTACATTATTTTGGATTTTCTCTTTGGACAAAGGTATTGGCCGGTTGTGTTTGCAACTGTGTGAATATCTGGCAAACCCAACTGGCCACATCCATACACTTTTTTACTTTTGAACGATACAGGTGTTACAGGCATGCTCTTACTGTAGTAAGTTTGACGATTGTGCTAATTTTTACACATTAATTGACAGACTTTTTTTATTACACACTTGTGTTTTTAGCCTGAACAAAAGTCTTTTCACAACGTTAGTTCATTTCTACACTAAAATATAGGAGAAAGCTAAAGGTGATAATACTGTATATAAAGTATTTTTTAAGGAAATATTACATACGGGTTTTTTCTAGTATTTCCTGTCTTTCCCCAATAAAGCTTGTTTGTTTGATCGTCACTACTCCCCCTGCATTCGGCCCATCCCAGACCGGGACTTTGTATTATTACTGGAAAGTCCAATAACTCACACCGGTGGACGCTGGGCTCCGTCCAAGTCCTAGCCCTCTCAGCTCTGATGGATGACACTGAGCAGCGCGGCTGCGTGAACGAGGTGTCATTTGTGTGTTTCTCTTGAAAAGAAAGGCCAACTTTCTCGCACCCGCACGCGCGCACACGCACGCTGACGCGACCAGACGCATGGATCAGACGGCCGTGGCAGATAGGAGATTTATCCGGAGGGATTAGGGCAGCAGAACAGAGCCCTAGTCTCATCCAGACGCGGATAGGAAAAATATTCGAAAAAATAAGCAAAATAAAACATTAATGAATATCTTTCCAGGGAGCGCTTACGAATCCCGCCTAAAATAATTCTTCTGGAGTCCAAACCCCGCCTGTGCGTGATGGATTAAATGTTGTTGTTAGTGCAGAAAGCGATGAGAGAAAAACAGAACAAGCCCGTGTTGTTCTGGCCCAACCCCGAGCGGCTTTACATCAACGTAACTGCGAGACCGTGACAGAGGAAAATATGATTATTTTTAGAGAAAGAGCAGATGAATAAAACAGGTAGAATACACAGAAGAATTCCATAAAAACAGCAGGGGATCCTCGAGCTGGAGGAGAATATAGAGCACAGAAACAGACGCTTTATGAAGGTGGACAAATGGCGTTTCTTTGGTAACTTTTCTGGACTTTAATGTGGATTAAAGCTGGGTTATAGGCCATATTTTTGGCGTGGACTCTAGGTTACAAATCCATAGTACGCATTTGCTCCATGTTTTTAGCTTTGGGAAAATGACCATTCTAAATCTTCAATATTGTCTATGGTCTTTATTGTAGTAAAATGTTCTGTGTAGCTATAAGTACTTAAATGGCACTGCTTATTTTACATTTTGTTTGTTTGGCGTTTTGCTAAAAGTAAACTGAAACTATATCACAAACGTATGTACCACAGACAACAGTTTATCTAGTTTTAAATCTCCTGCCTTCCCCTGGTTGTGTTGTAGTGTGGACAGATGCACACAGATAATTCAAGAGACAATGGAACATACTGGCATTCACTGGTAGTCTTTAAAAACAATGCAGTATCCTTGACGACCAATTCCTTACCAGGCATACAACAAGATTTGGCATTATTTTCATTAACTATTCTAAAACAGAAATGTGGACGGATTATTTTTACAAGGTTACCTTCATGGACGTAACACTGCACCTTTAAAGGAACGACCTGCACTATTTCATGTTACATGGCCATGTTCTTGGGTTTTTGTTCAACTCGTTGCTGTACAAAGAGGGACGCCGTGCGCTCGCTGGTGTCTCCGCGCGCCCTGACGCTGAGTTATGGGGCCTCTGTTATACTCAGAGCTCATCTAGCGCCGTGGCACCGGCCCAAGTGATGGACTGCCTCTCTCTCCTTTTTTATGATATTTCGGAAGACGGTGCGCGCGCTGACACACGGGGGATTCTTTTCAGCTCATGGACCTGGGCTGACGCCAGATGGCGGTTCGTCTTTACTCGTGTTTACGCACGGGTTATAAACGGAAACGGCGGCTTAATGCTCGTCATAAAAGCAGATTTGACAGACATATACATTACTCTGGCATTTTCAAAGTGTGGGTTGGTGTAATTTTTACATTTAATTTGTGTGTCAATGCTAAATCTGTACTTTGCAATAAAATAAAATTTCTATCAATAATAATACAAAAATAGTGCTTAACTTTATGCCTATTTCATTTGAAGCACTGTAATAATAAAATGACAAAAAAGTCACAAAATGGCTGCAATTATATCGCTATGTATGCTTAACACTAATGTCTCAATAAAGTTTGGTGACATTTTAGAATGTAGGTTAGTTTAGACAAAATAGGTTTAGATAACACAGTTCTGCAATTCAAACTGGTTATTTTAGGTTTTTCATTTATTCCAGAATTTACAGTATGTAGCCTATACCTCATAAAAATGCTTGAATATACATCTGAAGCTATTTGACAAAACAGCTTAAGACTTGGTGGATAAAAGCCAATTTTATGCCTTAATAATATAAAAAGTGACCTAGTTAGTTCAAACTGTTGTTCCCAGTCTAATTCCACCCGCGGACCTCTGCCAAGTCACATCCTACACAGAGAATAGTCCAAAAGCCGGGCTAGACCTGACTGAGGCATTAAAACCATAAAGAGCCATGTGCACAGGAAGGACGACAGCGATAGAAAGAAAGAGCTACGACCAACAATGTACCTGCAATAAAAATGACAAATCTAGAGCTCCAACTATTTCTTCCTCTTTAAACAAGTCACAAGTGCGCATGTCCTGGTAATTAACGCACATAAACCCCGGACGACCTGGAGAAATGCTGGCCATATTTACTATACTGACAGGAAAAAGTGAGAAAACCCAGCACAAAGACTTTAATCTTTATAGGAGTCACTACTAAATGTTATTGTGTGGTTACGGTTTTAAAAACGTGGGAATAGTGTTAACAACGTATGTTGTTTTAATTACGGCTGTAAAGAGAGTTTAATTAGGCTATTTGTAGTTTACTAACTACTCTCTCAGACTATTGTCTGTTACAAAAACTAGCCACCTAAGCTAAACTAAAGTTGATGAGCTATGCAAAAACTGCAAGAACAACAGAGTTTGGATATATGCAGAAGTAAAATACTAAACCCTAGTCTATGGCGTGGTCGTGTCCCGGGTCAGTGGGGCTCGTGAGGCTGGCTGTAACCCTGGGATGACAGGGGCTAACTCCTAGTGAACTCCGAGCGGTAGGTGGGGGTCTACTCCCGGCTCTTTGTTCGTGTTTTATGGCGGCATTAAACGTTTTTTACAATCTTTCACTCTCTGGTGCTATTTCCTGCTTCAGAACTTACTTTGATCCAGCGCGTCTTTGTCCTCGCTGCCTTCACAAATGTCTTTATTCTCTTCGAAGCCCGCTCCGGGGATGGCCGCTGGATGGTGGTGGCTCAGCTCCCGGGGCTCTGCGGCAGAAGGCTCCAAGATGTAGGTGGTGTCGAGCGGGTGCTGCGCTCCCAGTTTACCCGGCAGCTCCGCACTGAGGTGCCCTAGCTGCGGTTCGAGTTTGACCTGGCCCTGCCCTGGAGCTGCTGGGTCCGATCCACGCGGGGCACAGTCCAGCCACGAGCGCAGGTAGCGTGAGTCCGCGGCGGGCATATGCTGCGTTGGGAGGTACGGGTGGTAGACGCCATGGTGCGGGCTGAACGGGCTCCAGGACGAGGAGAAGACTGAGGGCTTGGGTTGGAAGCTGCAGGAGGGGTACGACTCTGGGAGAGCGTGGTCCGTGTGCGTGGTGACGCTCGGCTGCCTAGCGCCGGCGGATACCGAAGCGGGGCTCACCGCGGAGGAGGAGTAAGGCCCTGGGAAGCGCGTGGGGCTGGAGAGTTCATCGCTCTCGTGACTGATGATAGAGTCCACATAGTAGTTGCTCAAAGCGCCAGACACGGCCATCCTCGGACATTCTCTGGGAGCCACAAGTTCACTTCAGAGAATCCACATCAGACTCCTCAGTCCTCCCCCTCCCTCTGCCACTGCCTCTGCCCCAAACTCACTCCAGAAACAAAGTGCTACTCGCTTACAGCCCAGTGCGATCGCGGAGGGGCTTGTCTGTCTGTGTGTTAGGCGAGAACTGATTGGCCGGACTTTTTCCTTGTTGCCTGATAAAGCGTCAATGGAGCGTAAATCAGCGATGAAGCGGCCTCCCCCCTCCGCTCTATCTTTAATAGATCGCCCTCTGAATAAATGCCTCTTGTATATAAGCAATATGCAAAGTGATTCTGCGTGTATAATTATATATTTCCATCATGTGACGCACTGGATTAAAGCATTCAATCTAGCTCTCGGTCTTGGCACAGTGCGTAAAAATGCAAAGGCAGACAATAGCTGACAAATAATCGTTAGGTTTATTTGGTGTGCGGTTTTTATTTATTGTGATCAGAGCAGATGCCTGCGTTTTCTGAATCAGAGCAGTCAGAAGCCACTTGTGTTGAATTGTGAGCTCCATCAATTCAAGCGTATACATTTAAAACGCCATTAGTTCAAGCGTCAATCCACTCACACTTGGGCAGAGCATCACCGAAGCGGTTTTATGTGCGGGACAAGATAGATGTAAAGTCCAACCAAGGTGTGTGAATTATTTATTCCCCTTCTCTCTCCTCTCCTGCGCGCCGCTGACTCGGTTTTATTGGCAGATTAACAGTCATTTTTGTTAACGAGGCCCTCTCTTTACAACAACTACTTGCGCTACTTTGGGCAGGGGTTTAATACCATAATAAAATCTTACATGCGGCCGGCTGCTCTGCTTTTATAGGTCTGATATATGACCTGTGCTAAACTGGGTTGGGGCAGAATATAGTTACCCCCTGGCCCGGCTCTGGGCGCTCACTTTTCGAGCTGGATGCGGTTTGGAACGTTTCAGAACTGGTTTTAGGACGTGATTTCTGCTGGGATTGGATTTTTGCTTGAGTTTTGGAGAGCCACTTCGGCCTGTAACGACGCAACTTGTATTGTAACCCAGACATTTGACTTCAATGTGACCTTTATCAATTGGAACGTTCTCTTTGTATCGGTGCGTAATGATCCCGGAGTCACTGTGGACTCCAGCGCGCTGCAAGAGGTGCTATAAATCCAATCTGTTCGCGTAACACCGTTATTTACGACGATTAAAGTATGAAATGCTATTGCTTTGGGGCTCGGCGCGGTTATTTATGATGATAAACCCTGAGTGTATCGCGCCATTCAGGTCCGAGAAGCCCAGCAGCCGAACCCAGCGAGTGTTAGAGTGGTTTAGAGCAGACTCTGTCGCCCAACTTGGGCCTTTGAGCTTGAAAATTCGCCGCATTCCTCTGGCACTTCCTCCCTCTCCCAAGCCCAGGTCTAGCTTTAGCCTCAGATCTAACTCATGTGAACGGCTTCATGCGCCCCACCATCCATCAGAGCGGAGTCAAGCGTGGGCTGTAAAGGTGCAGTGCGCTGAGGTGTGGGGCTTTGATGAGCGAGTGCGTTTTGGAACAGGTTTAACAGATTGTAGCGGGAATATGAGGTCCCAGCCTTGATACAATAATGTGTTTGTTTTTTTTGTCTCGTTTGTGTCACTTTTTTCTCTTTAGCACTCACCCCTTTCATGTGACCTTGTGCTACTTTTCACTGTGTTTCAACCATTTTAACTCTATGTATTATAAAAAGCAAAATTGTACATTTTGGTTTCCTTGTGGGTTTGAGTCGGGATACTCCATGCTCATAAGATGTCCCCGAACCCGTGTCATACTAAATATTGGCAGTGAAAAATGTCCTCAGTTGAAATACATTTTTTTATGAATGAGTGACTTTGCTGAATTGTTTAGTGAGTCAGAAGTGTAAGTATATTTATTTGCTTGGCTGTGACAAATTCTGAATCAGTATTATCATAAAGGTACATAAAGTCATTTGGCTATTTCAATCCTGGGAAACAAATCTGGTTCCAAATCTATTGCATGGTTGTAACTTTGCGTAAGCTAACACTGGTATTTGTTAAGATTGTCTTTGTTATATTTTATCTTCAATGACGTTGCGTTGTTATATATAAATATCGGCTTAATATAAGTCATTATACTTGTGTTTTTATCGTTTAAACGTTTTTTTGTTCCTTATTTTTAAACTTTTTGTAGTCGTTTTCCCTACTGCTGAAAAGAAATCTATAGTTAATTCAAACAGTATGAAGAGACTGTACTTATTACAGTGTAGACTGTTGTCGAACCTTGAACATTTGGAGCTTGAAACACTGAACGTGAATCGTGTGGAGAGCCTTGTTTGTGTCAAGGCTGAACGCTGCGGATATTTTTCACTCTTCAAACCACAGCCTGTGGAAATGTTCATTTGGGAAAGGCCCCCGCCCTGCAGCCAGTAGGCCGCAGAAAACACGAGGGCAGACACGGAGTATTCTAGGTTATACCAGGTTAAATTCAAATAACAGTGTTGTAATCTAATGCGTAATGCGTGAGGGGAACATAAGCAGCTTTGTGTTCTAATCAAAAACATATGTTAACGTGTGTCCGTCTTTGTTCTACACGGAAGTCCATAAAGAGCGCACGGCTCTGTTTTGATGCGTTACAGCTCAAAATGTCTTCAGGAACCAGACACAAATGCCTCACGTAAAGTTAATGGCCTCACATTGTAAAGTGTAAAGGAAATCAATGCAGTGTCGCCATAATAATGAGAATGCTCTTTATTCCAGACTGTTCCTTTTAGGTTGTGCAATATTTATTTATTTATTTCTATCCTTCTAAGATCAGTGCAATTACTACACGCGTTTATTTATTTGACTGTTATTGGTGTTGGGTTTTGTATTGATTTGTTTTAGTTCGCTGCTGCAGCACTGTGATTTTCCTGACAGGGGTACTAAACGTTTATCTTATTTTTCAGTACAAAACAGAACATCTATTTGTCCTGGTATTGAACTCTATACATTCCTGAAGTGTGCTAGTAGTTGTTCCATTTTATTTGTTGCTTTGGAGCATCTTTAAACCCCATCTTTGTTCAAATGCGTGTTTTCTTGTGTGCCCCGCTCATTCTGGGGTCAGTCCGTTTAATTGTGGGGTTCTGAGGTTTACAAGCTGCTCTAAAAGCTGAGTTCAAATGGTTGTGTAAAATGTACACAAAGGACTTTGCCTCCTCTAATTCCTTATTATTTCACGGCTAATATTATCTTGTTTTATGTCCATTTTCGCAGACTTTAAACGCGCTCTGCCGCAGTGTCCAGCAGCGTGACACGGGCTCATCTCTGCTCCTGCTGCTCCTGCTGCTCCTGCTGCTCCTGCTGCTGACGATGATGAGGAGGACGAGGAGGATGGTGATGTGAAATACTGACTTGTGAATTCCAGGCGGTAATTTGGCTTTTCCTGGAACAAAAGCCTCCGTTTCCACCAGCTCTGGATTTAGAAAGCATACATTTAGAGCGCATTTTTAATTACACTTTAGCTCTGGAGATGTTTGTTGAAAGTAAAATACTGTCAACAGTAAGTCTCCGGACGAGGACACAACACAGAATTATTCCAAACTAAGGCTCAATCCAATCAAAAGCTTCTTTATACTTAGATACCCTTTGTGGCTTTTGGCTTCAGCTGTGTTGCGCGCATGTTCACACTGGCGCATTTTAATTTGACATAAATACGAAGTCTTATTAAATTTAACATACATTTTACGCACAGCATCTTTCTTATTCTTATTAGTAAAATTACAAAGCCTACTTATATTAATCAGACTTAAACGGGGGCTACACCCAAAGCAAAGCTGGTCACATGATTACTTTACAGCTAATGTCTGCCCCTTTTAATAATTACTCTCTCTGGTATTCTTTCTGGTTATTGTGGTGTGTGTTTACAAATGTGTTGTGCATACAGGCTAAATTACGATGAACGATGATATAATGCAGAATATCGAGTAGCAGTGTTAAAATATGACAGATTGTGTTCAACTCTATAACAATGTTAAATGGTAAGCGCTCCCAATTAAAACTTCTTTAAATTAACGAATGGCTAACAATGAAGACAACGTATGGGCCATATTTCCAAGGTTTAAAATCCTTAAATGGAACGAGTGCTGAGGATTTAGCCAGACTAAATCTAGAGTAAAATGTAAAAATCCAATCGCCTATATCGGTAGGCCGTGTGAGCTGTGAGTGTGCCATACACCAATACCATTAAATCAAAAATAAATACACGATGTGTAAATATAAGTATATAGACTATCAGTGGTAGCCCCCGTTACTTTCACCTGTGCGTCATTGATTGTTAGAAAACGCCAGATTATTGCATGTTGTCAAAACGCACGTGACACAGGGTCATCCCCAGAAGCTGCTCCTCGCTCTTTACTTTATTACCACTCTAGTGCCCTTTGAGAATGATAAACCGTCTTATATTTCAATAAGAAGCCGGTGCGCAGCGCAGATTTAGCTTTCTTCAGTGAACATCTCGGGGCCTCTTTACAGTTCACGTGCTAAAAGTGTCGGCGAGAATGGAGTCATCTGAGAGTTATTAAGCAAATCCATCCTTCAGCACACTGACTGTCAGCTCGGAGCGCGTGGGTGTAGTGTGTTTTACGGTCTACAGGTGCGTGTACGTGGAGCTAAAACAACTGCGGAGCTGCGGAATGATCACTATTTAGCAGCACGTCCTGGAGAGTCAGACGGCTGCTTTCCAACGTTATCTTTATGAGTTTGTGCCAATAGGTTTAGAGTATTTTACTGTTGGCAGCTCAAATCAAATCATGCTCAAAGTGACGGTGAAAATGTCCACTGAGGCCTCCGGTTAAAAATATAAGAACTTTACACAAGACCGAGACATTATGGAATATACTGTAACTGTATTTAAAACACATTTAATCACATCTGTCACAAATGTGACGGAGAATTACATACTCACTTTTAAGGCTCTAAGGATAAGGATATTTTTAATGAAACAGTAGAAGGGTCATAAAGAAAGTTTAACCTGTTCAGAGCCGTTAATTTGTGGGTTACTCACAAGGAGCTCAGGCTCCTCTGAACTCTCAAACAAAACGGTTCAAATGTTGTAGACACTTCAGTTTTTGTAAGTGTCAAAGTCGTAACTATTCACTGTAAAAAATAAATAAATTAATATATATATATCCCAAATACACTGCATCCCAAATACAGTCTGCATAATGAGGTTTAAATTATATTTAATATTTTAAATTCCAAATATGTCAAATTAAAGTAAACTACAGTTATGGAGTTCAATTGATAAATACATAATCAATTATATGTGTTTAGAGTTGAACTCTATTGGTATGCAAATAAAATTTAAAATTTCTAGTAATTAAAATTGTTTTACATATAATATTACATATTATTTTAGAACAGTTAAACACATATTTGATTATCTATGCATAAACAAAACATGTCAATATTATCATAACAAAAAAAACAAAAATAATAATTGAATGTTTCTTTGGTGCACTAGGGCCATTTTTTATGTTTTAATGTCTGCATTAAATTGATTAACTGCAAACATCAGTCAACTCTAAAAATGATTGAAAAAGTCTCTGTGTTTTAATGACAACTGCTGGTTACCATCTGGGGTTAAATTAGGAACAAAATTACAGGCAGTTATACGAACGATACACTTGCACTGACAGTAGTTTTTGAAGTCTGCTTAGTTTGATGAGAAAGTGTGTTCTCACTGGTCCCATCAGCGACAAGCGGAACACAAAGCCTGTGGCATTGCTCCTGTCGACTTCTCCAAGTGGTGTACTGACAAGTACAAATAGTAGTAAATTTACAGTAAAGAATAAAAGTTGTGGTTGCCACTTTTTCTCTGTAAAAACACAGGGACAATAACAAATGCATCTGCAGTCTAAAACAGTATTTAGCCATTAGACTGTGATAATAACAAGATATTATGGTCAAGTCTTTTTTTTCCACAGTCTTTCACAGTTACCAGGATGTAAGTGACACTGAGTCAAACAAAGTGTTGTGCCTTGACTTGTTTTAGTTGATTTAAGTTCAAAATAATAAAACATATAGCGGAATGACAGACCTCATGTGCAACAATTTAAGTTAAGTTAACCTTTTTAATATAAACTACAACAAATAATGCTTTGTTTTTGTATCCCGCGTGATTCTTTGCATATTGTATTCAAAATATCATAGGGCAATCCTTATTTACAAAATTAATATACTATTTTAGATTTGACATTAAAAACAGAATTTTACCACAAATAATGTGTCTCATAGACCCCTGGAAAAAATACTTGACAATGGACTCTTTCCTAAACTCTTTCCTAAATAAACAAAAATGCTTGAAAGGTTAGCTCACGTGTGCTCTATAAATTGTATAATGAGGCTAAATATACCCTATATATATATATATATATATATATATATATATATATATATATATATATATATATATATAGGGTATATATATATATATATATATATATATATATATATATATATATATATATATAGGGTATATTTAGCTTGTTAAGTTGTATACTGTTTACAATGTTTTTCAATAATGTATGGAAACTAATACAAATTATTTTTAAATACACTTTTACACTATTTATAATACACTATTTTTAAATAATGTCTCTCATTTTACATCGACATGTGTCTAAATTGTGTTATTGTTACTCTATTTTCTGGGACATTGCTGTTATATTTTGTGATTCGGCACGTTTCCAAATTTCTCTTACTGTGGTGAGTACCTTAACAAAGAAAACTATGTACATTTAAAATGAAATAAGAAAAAAGTCAAACAAAACGACAATTGTTTAAATTCAGTTTTGTCTTTTTTTATTTATTGCATGTTCATGACTCTTTTTAGTACTTGGAGCTGCACTTGGAGCTGTTGGGAGCTGTGTTTCCTCTGCAGTCTGTCATTTCCTTATGTCCATGTAAAGCCCACACACTAAAAGTTTCCACAAACATTGCTGGTGAAGTAAGTGAATGTAGGCTTTAAAGGTAGACTAGGCAAAAAACAAACAAACAAGACAAACAGATTGTGTATTATTTGTTTCATATTTGGAAAGAGGTGTGTCCAATTCTAAAAAAGTCTTGGTGTTTAATAGGAAAGCTTGAAATAACTACAAATGTCACATAAACAACAAACCCGTGCAGTAAGTGCAATTCTAATAATATATTAAATACAATTATTGCACTCACATTTGGGTTAGTCTCTATTTTAGAGTTTTGGAGTGGTATTAGTTACCAAAAATATGCTTTCTTTACATTTTATAATAGTAGCTCAGTGGGTAGAGCAGTCGTCTTTCAACCGGAGGGTAGGTGGTTCGATTCCCGCTCTCCCCACAGCTCATACTGTCGTTGTGTCCTTGGGCAAGACACTAAACCCACCTTGCCACCAGTGGCTGTAACACTGGTAATTACTGTAGAACTATGTAAGTCACTTTAGATAAAAGCGTCTGCCAAATGAATAAATGTAAATGTAAGTGCTTTTCAAAACACCCAGGGCCACGATACAAGAGTTGGAAGCAACATAATAAAACACACGACAAAATGAAAACACACGGTGGACTAAGACTGAACAGGTGACCTTTGAGTCTGGAGTTGAACAATGGAAGAGAGACTATGTTGCAGAGGTCAGGGGAATTTAAGGGTCAAAGGTCAAATTGTAAGGAATGGTTTTAATCCATAAAAATGTCTTTCTGACTTGACAAATACATATTCCAGTTGTAACAGATGTTGCGCTTTTTAATGTTTTGAGAGCTGGAAAAAAAACAGCAACATCTTCTTCTTATGTTACATCAGCAGCACCCGGCTGTACTTCCAGCCTCTCACATCAGAGCTCTTCTTTATTATTATATTGTGATTACTATTATCATTACTGTTATTCTAGTTAACAATAACACGTCTATGCTTTGAAACTTAACATAACCATTTACATTTCAAATAAAACACAGCTCATGTGCTGCTTATGTGATGTGTTTGTTATTTTCTTCTCTAACATATTTGACAAAAGACAGCCAAAAGTAAAGTGCAAAATTTCTTTCTGATATGGTACTGCATGCAAACATCATTAATGTACCTGTTACAGAGTTAGTGGGATTATATACAACTTTGACTAGTGTCATTGCATTGAATGGGCTGTTTTTAGGGCATTTCAATGTAATAACATATACATATTTATATATATATATATATATATATATATATATATATATATATATATATATATATATATATATATATATATATATATATATATATATATATATATATATATATATATATATATATATCTCTTTGTAATATTCAAAACTTTGTGTATAGTATGGTATGGTATGGTATAGTGTTGTGTATAACATTAGAACTTTGGATTTTTGTGCAGGGCTGGGCCAACACGACGATCATTTATGCTCAATAAAAACACAGTTCTTTAACCTATGTTTAAATCTCTGTATAATCAACACTACAGTCACAGCTGCACCTCTCCAGTTTTAGAGCACTCTTTACAGTTTGTTCTAAAACCAGTGAAAACTATCTCTTGCTGAGAGTAGAGCTGCTAGCTTTAGGAAAGGTTGTTACTGTCCTAGTGGACTCAACCGATCACTGCAGAATATTGAAGGCAAGGCAAGGCAATTTTATTCTCAAAGTATACTCAAAGTGCTTTCACTGAAGGAAAAACATATGCCGTGTTGTTTAATGATCAATACAATATTAGTAAATGCTTGAAAGGGCCAAATTAAACAGCCCCACAGGTTGCATGTGGCATCTGGGCTTTAGTTTGCCCCCCACTGTTGTATAGTAAAGTATAGTATAGTAATGTGCAGTAGTATGGTGTTTAGTGTGGAATAGTATCACGCAGTATAGTATAGTATGGTAATTATACTGTACATATTGATCATTACAGGTCCCTTGTCTCACAGTAAATAAATGTGTTGGTTTAACGTGAGTTCAGACATGCTGTAGTGGACTTACAGCCAAATGTTCATGTGTTTTAAACCCTCTACTAATGCTCCCGACGTGTGCCACTGACAAAAAAGATCGAAGCCTGGATTTACAGCCCACTGCTCTCTCTGCCCACTCTGCACTTCATAAGGCATATTATATCTGAAAATGAATGTTGTCTACGGGGAGCAGAGGGGGAAGAGGTGAGGGCACTGCCGTCTGACCCTTTCTTCCAACGCACAGTAATTAGCTTCAACTCTTATATCACCAAAGCCCAAGTGTGTCATAAAGCAAAATCTTTATTGTTTGTGAGCAAAGAGCAAGGTTTGGCTTTCATTTCTGAATGCTCAGCACTATCTCTGCAAGAAAACCTCACAAACCAAGACTTCTGAATATATTTGATAGGTTCATGCAATTTTAGATGTGACCCCATTTATTACTCATTCATTAAATAGCCCCCGGCCTTATGGAAAAGTTTTATGTGATGGGAAATACTTCATTAATGAAGTGCAGAGGTATATGAAGCCACTTATGGTGTTCAATAAAAAGCCATAAAGCAGCATAATTGCTGATATTATTTAGCTCTTATAAGAAAGTATAGATTCATCTGAAAGTCATTAAATCAAAAAAGATCAGTCAAAGTCGCAGGGTGCCAACATTTTGTACCTAAAAAAAACATTTTTCTATCAAGCTGCGTTTTTCTGGCAATACAAAAATTATGTTAGACATTTTTCCTTGTTTCTATATTGCTGCTGTCCATTGGCCCTGACTCAGGCTCTTTATGCATAAACGTGGTCACTGTTCAAGTCATGTTGATGTTATGTCTCTAACTGAATCCAGATAGTGAGGTTTAGGATCTTCCAATGGAACAACACTTTGACCAAAATACTAAGCAAGAAAACTTCAAGAGGTGAAAGATAAAGCCGTAAAGTTAAACTTGATCCTAGGTTATGCCCCAAACCATCCATCTATTTATCCATCTATATATATAAAAAAAACTTGTATTGTATTAGATTTTTTTTAAAGATGTTACACAACAATTATAATGTCTAATAAAGCACACTAAACCCACTTCTCTCGATTAGTCTTATCACAGAGAGGTCAATCTAAAGGCTCTTTTAATCTCTATGTTAGATGGCTTACAGATACATACCAATGGAGCACTGCCTGTGATGGCCTAAGGGGGCAGTATTGAGCTCTAAAGTTGAAGCAGGAGACAATGGCAGGACTTTTTGATGAGCGACTGTGAGAGTTGGTCAACTGTACAAAAGTGACTTCACTGGCAGCCAGTTATTAAAAACCCGCTCAAACTTTCAAAAGTGTTGAAAATTATGTGTTTAATTTCTTTCATCAGCCAAATGACAGAAACATATTCCCCTCAGGACGTGATGCATTCATAACCAACGCTGTTCTCACCTCTTTATTCAGATATACATTATTAAAAACCTCCCCCGGCATCGCCAAGTTTGTTGTTGTTCTATTCATGAATGTATTATAAGATCTTATTATACATTTATGGTTCTAGTTTGTCTTGTTCTTGTTAATATTATTTTCTAAAAAAAAAGACGCTATCTGTGGCCCTCTACAGGTTGTTTAAACTAAGACTGTAGTTGGCGTAGATACCGCTTGGTGAAGGCACAAGACGATAAGGGGAGCATGAAAGATCCTTGTTGAATGTACTGTCTTGATGAATTATCTGGATCAAAAGGCTGGTAGAGGCGTTGCTCTTGGTCATCTGTGTGCAGTGGAGGCTGTGTGACTCAGGCAGTTCCAGGTTCCTGTGGTCCACACACCAGCCCAACAACGTGAAACTACCTACACCACACAGCTCCAGCCGGGTTCAGCTGGCTCTACTCTGGAGTCCTTTCAGACAGCAACATCTGAAAGGGAAAACTACATTTAGTAAAAATGTGTGAATGAGAGATGAGAAAATGACATTCCTGCATCAGTATTCAATAACATCCAGTGAAAAGCCCTTTTGACTGACTTGTAAGCTACACATTTCATGGGTTTTGACAGAAAGGGACAAAATATGTTGTTGTGCTATACTTGCCTTATTATTATTGATCAATTGATTAGCGTAACATGTGAACATTACTGAGTAATGTTATTGATGATTGAAAGAGGCAAACCAGGGGGCTGTTGCTAGAAGTTGGTTGAACAAACTCAGATTTGAGGAATTATTCATACATAATGTCCATAACCCAGTTAAGATCTGTACGATAATTTGTGACCATCTTTTTTAGAACAGTGCGTTCTGGTCAAAGGGCTCTCCGCATCAAAGTTAGGATTACAGTATATTTATCTCTGTAGCTCTGTCTCTGTTTAACACAAACAACTACAAGGTAAGACAACATCGCCAAGTTAATGGCGCAATATGTAATAATATCCATAGAGAAGGAGGCTGATTGTATAAGTTTTAAGACAATAGACAAACTTAAAAACTCATGGCCTCGACATATTTCAGGATGTTTCACACAAGTGTAAATTTTTTGACATTAAAACATGTAAAACCGCAGAAAAGCTTACTCAAAGATATGACAATTAATCAAAAGCACATTTTGTAATAAATAAATAAAAGGGTGACCCAAATTCAAAAAAAAAATGTGGCAGCAAATACAATTTAAATAGAGAAAGTGTAACTAATGTCCTGTAGTTTGTTTTGTGCAGACTTTAATAAAGTAGCCTATATTATCTGAACCAAACACAAAAGGTTTGAAGTTGATGCAGCGTCAAATCCATGTGACTATGCTCAAATTGAACTGGTCCACATTGGTTTTGACTCAAGACCAAATCTAAACATGCTCCAGAGCAGGTTAGTCGTGTGGTGTAAAGACTAAAAAAGACTAAATTGTTTGGCACACACAAAGAAAACATACATGTCATGAAAACGTACATGATTTGAACCATTTTCTAACTCTAACTTCTAGATTGTAGCTTACTGAACTCAACCTGTTAGAAAACAAAGGAATAACAGGCTCATTGATACAATATTTGAGGCAAAGGTTCTGCTTGTGTTTAAAGCAATGTAGACGATAAATAAATACTGGAAACAGCTGTTGCTAATAAACATTAGCTTTGTTGTTGTGAAAAAGTACATTTATCATGTTTGATTATGATGTTTATCACAAAAACAAGGCATAATTAATAAAAAATAAATAAATTTAATGTAGTCCTTCTGCTTCTCATTTTCACTTGAGTGAGGATTATCTATTATCCAATCAGTTGACTGCGGGGTAAACTCTGCCCCTTTCAAAGCATACCTCAAAGCTAAACCCGCTTGGGAGCCCCAGAGGGGTACACAACGCTTTTTAGGGACACTTTGGACCTTTTTTGGTAATGGATAAGCGCCAGAACTGCCCAACCTGCACCATACCGTCCTAGTGGGAACAAGGTCAATAATTGATGCACTAGCTCTCTCCTCCAACTAGTGGCATAAAATCAATCATATTACATGCTGTCCATGACCAGACTTCTTGTCTGGAATGTGAACAGTTTGACATGTAAATTTCTTCTAGTTGGGCTAACAGACCTACAGGGTATATAAAATGGTTCTTACTCACATGAACAAAGTCTGGTGATACCATCCCAAAAAGGAAAAAAATCCCTCTCACGTACTTTCTCACGATCTGTTCCACATTGGTGGAATGATCTACCTGCTGCTACAAGATCAGCAGATTCTGTAACCATCTTTAAAAAACGCTTGAAAACACAACTCTTCCGTCAACACCTGACTGACAAACACTGACTTCTACTTCCTTTCTATCTATTCGTTTAATTCTTAAAAAAACAAATCTCTCTTTCTATATATATATATAATTATTATTATTATTTTTTTAATATTCTCTCTTATCCTTAGCTTTGTATACTGTGCTATGTTTTAACTGACTAGTTTTTTGCACACTTATGTTTTTTTGTTACCTTGTGTTGTTGAAATTGCTTCCATCGTTTTCCTCAATTGTAAGTCGCTTTGGACAAAAGCGTCTGCTAAATGACTAAATGTTTGTAAATGTACATATAGTTTATCAGCATAATTTAGCAATGAACAGAACTCGAAACAGATGAACATTTAAACTCAATGAACATAACATGAAAGACAGTTTCTGAAGTTAGATTAGCAAATCATTCCTCAAGTCAAAATGTTGAGACATTTTAGTGTTGTAACCAAGATCAAGTCAAGTCTGAGTCCAGAATTCTAGACCAAGTCAGTGGCAGGGTAAGACCAACACCAGGATAATACATTAGAAGAGATCCCAGAGAACGATTACAAAGACCAGTCTTAGTCCGGTTCTCAACTCATAGAAGGTTTAGTGTTAGTGGAATCCATGCATGTTTATCTGATCATAAGGATGACGAGAACAAATAAACCTCTTATGGTTTTGGCTGGTCTTGTTTAAAAATCTAGAGACCTAAAAAGTTGCACAACACTGAGATGCATTTTTAGAGTGATGACTTACTTTAAGAACAAAGGCAATTAAGACTTGAGCACAATGACTAAAGTTGTATCGCATTGAAGAGAGTGCAGCTGGTTGTTGGACGACCTTCCTTTGGACAACATCTATCACAGGTTCTGTTCCAGAGTCCTGGGCTCCCAGTCTAAAACAGCGGATCAAAGACAGTTTCTGAGCTTGAACTGGCACAACACCAACTACACATAAAGAACATTAACCAGCAGGGAATGCATTCCTATTCGATTTGAAGTCAGACTTATTTTCAAAAGCCCTATTTGTCATTGAAGCTTTGTAATATTTTGACATAATCGCTAATATTTAGACAAGGATATTGTGGGACCTCCCTGCATTAAACAGCTCACCCCCTCAAAAAAACACTTTGCAGTTGGCTAAAATCATTTGACTTTAAACATGTTCCAAACATTATTTTGTTAATCAGCCACTCATAAAAATTTATATATTTTTTTAAATGTATATTAAACATTATATTTAAGAAATATTCACGTAATAGTCCCTTTCAGATGGAGCCCAGTACTCAGGAGGTGCTCAGGGTACGTCCAGCCGCAGACACTAACTAACACTACACTCCTATTATGTTTCTCTAGGATCAGTCTCGGTCTCCACAGGGCCTCGCTTCAATAAGGAGCCATACTGTTCACATTTAGAATCAAAAGCCTGACTGAGAGCAGGCAGAAGTTTAATACATGCCAGGAGTCATTACCAAGATTTACAAATAATATATCTCTGATAATTCAATTAGGGCCTGACCATCACGCACAGTACAATAACCTGGTTAGGTTTTTTATGTGACAGTTGCAGCACTGCAGTTCTGCCTTCCTCTGGTTATAATCAAATGATTGGAGTTCATGTGACTGGGCCCAGCAGCAGGAGGTCAGACCACTGCCCTAAATCATATCTAACAAGTAAAATCCCTTCAGCACCGCACTCCCGCCTTAATGAATATCCAACTGTGTGACCCCGCAGCACCAAGTCCGCTGAGCCGAGCCGCCATCTTGTGTTGCTGGGCAGATGTGCGCAGAGATGACATATTAAGTGCTTTGTGAGGAAGCAGACGCAGGATGATGCCAGAGATGAGAAAGAGGAGCAGGGCTGTGAGGAAGAATAGACACAGTTAGACTAGTGTGTGGTTTACTGACATGTTTTTAGTGGTCTGGGAATCAGTTTTGAACCCACTTTATTTTATTTGGTCATTAAATTCAAATGATTTTTACATGCATCTAAAATGTCATTAGCAGGTGAATTTAATTTAATAAAAAACACATATGCTCCTGTCGTGGAAAGGTTAGTGCACCCAATTTGAGTGGGAGGCACCTCCAGCCACAGTCTATCTGTGCCGGTCCCAAGCCCCCCTGCAGAGGGTTGTGTCAGGAAGAGCATCTGGTGTAAAACATAGCCAAGCAACTCATGCAAACTACTTGACTGTGGTGATCCCTGGATGGGGATAAGCTAAAAGGCACTAACTAAAAAAAAACAAACAAAAAAAAAACATCTGGTAGTTGCTCCACTATCATGATATGGACACGGGAAAGATGTGAAAACACAGTTTGAGAGACACTATCTGCAACCTTTCACTGTAATATGAAGTTGCCTTTTTTGTGCCTGACTTCAAATTAGCTGATTATTGGTGTGTTGTTACTTATTTACCTTTTTTGAAACATTTCATATTTGCTATGCCTTAACTTTGCAAACTGTTGAATACGGCCTGTGACAAAGTGGGTTGTGTTCTCTCAATTTGTCACTTTATCACTTCTGTTTGTTTTTCTTAGGTTTTACAATGTACAACTAAATTCCTGCATCAAGCTCAAAGCTATGTGGCCTACAAGACCACCACTGGCTCCGCCCCCTCATATCTTCACTCACTGATACAGACCTATGTTCCTACCAGATCCCTGCGATCTGCAAATGAACAACGTCTGGTTGTACCATCCCAAAAAGGAAAAAAAATCACTCTCACGTACTTTCTCTGGATCTGTTCCACATTGGTGGAATGATATACCTCCTGCTACAAGATCAGCAGATTCTGTAGACATCTTTAAAAAACGCTTGAAAACACATCTCTCCCGTCAACACCTGACTGACAAACACTGAATTCTACTTCCTTTCTATCAATTTTCTTTCAAAAAAACCAAAAAAAAACTTCATATCCTCCATTTTCTATACTTTGCTGAGTTCTAACTGACCAGTTTTTGGTGCACTTACGCTTTTTGTTACATTGTGTTAGTATACATGCTTTTATTGTTTTCCTCACTTGTAAGTCACTTTGGATAAAAGCGTCTGCTAAATGACTAAATGTAAATGTAAACAGCTAGAATCACAACATTTACACATATTTAGTTAAAATGCTTTATTGTGTTACAATTGTACATCCAAGCATAGTCTTTACACTTACCTGAACCACCACATGACTTGAACTAAGCGGAGGTGTGTCCTTTCTGCAGCCATTTTGAAACCTTAGTGGGGCTGAGAAACTTTACTGAGTCTGCCTCCTGCTCAGACCACTTTGGCCAGCTTCCCCACTCGGCTGAGGAGACTTTTTTTTGTTGCAGCACTGGTTCATTGTGTAAACTTAAGACGTCTTCAGTGAGAGCAGTGATGTAACAGCCACATCCCAGAAAACTACTGGCAACACAGAGAGTACAACAATCAGTGCTTATCTGTTAGTCTGAGAAGAGCACAACTGATGCAATACTTACCTCAAATGAACCTAGGACAAGGACAATCTGTCTATGTGCTCAGTTTGTACTTTTGTGCTCAGTTTCTTCTTTTCTGTGCTCAGTTTGTCCTCTCTGTGCTCGGTTTGTCATCTTTGGGCTCAGTTTGTTCTTTCTGGGCTCATTTTGTCCTCTATGTGCTCAGTTTGTCCTCTCTGTGATCAGTTTGTCCTCACTGCGATCAGTTTGTCCTCACTGTGATCAGTTTGTCATCTCTGTGATCAGTTTGTCATCTCTGGGCTGAGTTTGTTCTCTCTGTGCTCAGTTTCTTCCTCTCTGTGATCGGCTTGTCCTCTCTGGGCTCAGTTTGTTCTCTCTGTGCTCAGTTTGTTCTCTCTGAGCACTAGCAGTTTGGAATTAATAAAACAAGTATGAAAATAATACAAACCATTGTAATGGGTTCCACAGACTTTCCAATTATTATTTTCTTAAGATAGAGATAGTGTTATTTTTTTGTTTGTTGAAAATGTGTTTTATCCGTTTTACTCAGCTTAGTCATTACACAGTTAATTTATAACAAACTTCTTTGTCCACAAATAAACAAACAATGCAAAGTTATAATTTTTATTTTATGTGCCCTGGACACTGTTGCAAACGTCCCCTCAACGTTTGACTTTGTCTATTAAAGTATAAAATGTAAGTATAGTATTATATATATAGTATATGTTATATTAAAGCCGACAGATGAGGATTTAATGGATGAAAATAAAAACAGACTCTGAGAAATCAAAGAAAAAGCAAAAAATGTTGCAATGATCCTCGCTCTCCCCTTCTTCTTAGGGCTATTTTTGGCATTCACCATTTTAATGGGAAAAAAGTTCTGGAACAAATCCCAAGAACAGGGTAAAGCACTCTTATGCATTAAAGTTATATATAATAAATAAAGACTTATGCTATGTACAAACTACAGTCAGAAAATTAAAAAAATATAAAAATAATAAAATCACTGTTGGCCAAGGGATTCACAACCAACAGATTTAAAAGTTTTTACTGGCTGGGGCTTTGTACTATGTACACCTCTCCATTTAGTGAACAAGACTTTCTTTAATTTTTTTAAGATTTCTTTAATCATAAAATTGAAAATATCAGGGATAACATTTTGTTTTTGTCTTCCTCCGCTCTGGGTCCCGTTCGCTTGGATCCACGACCTCTCGTCTCTCAGTCTAAGTTCCTGTATCCCTCGATGAGCTGACAAAGGTGGTTTCTTCATGTAAAGCATCCTGCCAGCAAAACAGCCTAAAGAACTGTGGCCCTATGTGGGGCAAATTATATTAAACATTATAAACTTGTCCCTGTCTACTTGCACCGTTCCTTCACTTTTCAAACAGGCTGTGGTCAAACCCCTGCTCAAAAAACCTACTCTGGATCCTGGATGCCTAAATAATTTCCGTCCTGTCTCCAATTTACCTTTTCTATCTAAAGTCCTCAAAAAAGTTGTGCTAAAACAACTTACTCTTTATTTATCGGAAAATGACCTCCTTGAGCCGTTTCAGTCTGCATTTAGTTCTCTTATTCCACTGAAACAGCTTTAGTTAAAGTGACAAATGATCTTCTCCTTCAGATGGATGAGGACTCATCGGCTCTACTGTTATTGCTGGATCTCAGTGCTGCATTTGATACAATTGATCATGCAGTACTAATCAACAGACTTAAAGATGTTTTTGGCATCTCTGGCTCTGCTCTTTCTTGGTTAGAATCCTATCTGTGTGATCGGTCTCATTTTGTCACTTTTAATAAATCCTTCTCCTCCACGGCACCAGTGAAGTTCGGTGTGCCACAAGGGTCTGTGCTCGGTCCCATACTTTTTTCACTATATGTTACACCATTGGGACAAATCATCAGAAGTTATGGAGTGAACTTCCACTGTTACGCCGATGATACACAGCTGTATCTACCAATAAAAGCAAATAATACTACTGACATCATGAGTCTAGAGGCCTGCCTCGTTTCAATTAAAACATGGATGTCTCAAAACTTCCTCCATTTGAACTCGGATAAAACAGAGCTCTTGTTAATTGGTCCTGCCAGTCATCGGCACAAGTTCAACAATCTTACTGTCTCAATCAACAACTGTGATTTGGAGCACGGCAAAACTGCAAGGAACCTCGGTGTAATTTTTGACCCCACACTATCTCTGCAGCAGCACATTAGTGAGGTCACTAAACTGTGCTTTTTTTCACCTGAGGAATATCTCAAAAATTCGCTCCTGCCTCTCTTTAGCTGATGCTGAAATTCTCATTCATGCATTTGTCACATCCAGGCTGGACTACTGTAATGCATTATTCTCTGGACTGCCGAAGAAAAGTACTCACAGACTACAAATGGTCCAAAATACAGCCGCCAGTCTTTTAACAAAGACCAGGAAGTTTGATCACATTACTCCGGTCCTGGCTTCATTACACTGGCTTCCTATTCATGTTAGAGCTACGGAGCCCCTCTGGTCACACTATGTCAAAAAAAAAATATATATGTAACTAAGTCGTGGCCATGAGATAAGTAAATATGAATGAATATAAAAGGAGAATGCAGTATATGAAGTATTACATTGCACTACAGTACAGGGTCCATTTAAATAACAAAGGTTATCGATATCAATAAAGATCAATAAAGTGTTTCTGATTATGATTTTAAAAGAGTCTATAGTAGTGTGCAGACTGGTTTATTAAAAAGTGATTGACAAAAAAAGTGTTTGACATTTTGGAAAAGCATGTCTGTGCAGCCTACGATAAAACGTCAGCAGAGGGCGTTTAGGCTTAGGTCACAGTACATCTATTTGGCTGTATGTATGAGCCTTATGGGCGGCAGAGTTAGCCTGCATGCTTTCGGGAGAAAAGCTGCTCCATTGTGCATTCTCCTTTTATATTCATTCATATCTCGTGGCCAAGACTTAGCGTATCTTAAGGCCACGACTTAGCGTATCTAGTGGCCACGACTTAGCGTAACTCGTGGCCACAACTTAGCGTATCTTGAGGCCACAACTTACATATATAACATTTTTTTTTTTTGACATAGTGTGACCAGAGGGGCTCCGTATAGAGCTAATTTCAAAGTTCTCTTGTTAACCTATAAAATCCTTTGTGGACGCGCGCCCTCTTACCTATCTGACCTTATCACCTGGTATACTCCAGCTTGTACCCTTCGCTCTCAGGACGCTGGCCTCCTTCAACTTCCTCAAATAAAGAAGAAGTCTGCTGGCTACAGAGCCTTTTCTTATAGAGCCCCATTTTTGTGGAATGGGCTCCAGGTGGAAGTGCGGCGATCTGACTCTGTTGAGATTTTCAAAAGCAAACTCAAAACATACTTATTTCACCAAACGTATGGAGACTGATTGATCATAAGTATAGGTTTACACAGGTTGTAGCTGTAGGTACACACCCCCAGCTCATCCTTCATCTACCTTGATGTTGGCTGAGGTCCCATCCACCATCACACACACAGAGTGGACACTGGACGCTGTCAACATAAATGTTTTTTGTGAATATGTTTTGTATTTATATGTATTTTTTCAACTGTCCTGGACACATTATTGCACGTCCTGTCCGTCCTGGGAGTGGATCCCTCCTTCTGTGGTTCTCCCTTAGGTTTCTCTTTTTTCCCGGCTGGGTTTTTTTGGAGTTTTTCCTCACCCTGATGGAGGGTCTAAGGACAGGGGATGTTGTCTAGTGCAGTCTGTTAAGCCCTTTGAGGCGGATGTTGTTGTGATATTGGGCTAATCAAAAATAAATGTCTTGTTTTGTCTTGTCTAAATAAACCATGATTTTAGGCTACAAAATGTTATAAAATATTGATTCTTTAAAGAATAGCACAAAACAATATTAAATGATAGAATGGACGGTGCATAAGCCCAAAACACACTTCACACTTTATAAGCTTCAAGCAACAGGACGTTATCTTTGCAGCAGCAGCTCCTCTGTTTGGTCTCTACCGTATGGCCTGGACTGCACCCCCCATCCCCACTTGTTCCATGAATCTCTCATAGAGCCTTCTTAGACACTCTCCTAAGAAGAACATTTAAGAAGCTTTGTAGGAAAGCATTAATGCATGAGGCCCAATGTAAGTAATTTGTTTGGTCTGGCACAAACAACCTCCAAACAGACTGAATCAGATATAAATGATTTTATTATTTGAAGCATTCATGCTACCTAATGCTATTTGTGCAGTTCAAATGCTAAATTTCAAAAGTATCTGTATTGGTATGGGATTTCAAAAGATTTACAACAACATCTCATCACAATGCCTCCTACAGGTCTGTGATGGAAACTACAGCATTTTCTTTATTCTTGCAGATCTATATGTGCCCATGTATTCTTTTTTCAACTGTGATAGAGCTACTTTTCCAAAAGACTGTTGTCATGTAAACAGCCTGGAATGACAACAAAAGGAAGCAGACTGTTCTGGAGGAGCAAAGCTTCCACTGAAGGATCTTTTGTCGACCACTAATGAGGGGCAATAATGCGGCCATATAACAACACTGTGCAGGGATACACCTCACCCATACCACCACCTCCTCCACTTCCTCCAGCCATCAATAAACCGCTGCTCAATTACCCCGCAGTAAACACCAGAGTCTGCTCCGAGGCACACAGATGGACAGGAGACGAGCAGGACCAGGCTGGAGACGGTGTGGCGCTGCACAAATGCTGCTGTCTCAACATGGTGCCTGGGATTCTGCCGCCACTGCTGCCTCAGTTTTAGCGTTCTCTTTGCCATCTCCATTAGCTCTCACTGTTTATTTCCTGCTTCCTATTTTAAACTCAGCCCAATCCTCCAAATCATTTATGTAACAAATCCAGAAGCATGAGGGTATTACATTTTAGAGGAAAAAATACAAAAGCCTTTACATAAGAATAATACAAACATTTTGGTTTGTCATAGCATATGTTATAAAAGAAATGAGAAATAATATCTGAGAAATGTGATATCATAACTTGCAATATTAAAATTTTCTGTTTTCAGTATCTATCCTAATAGATAGACTTAGACCCAATCCCAATTCTACCACTTAGCCTCACTTAGATACAAAGTGGTGTCTCAGTACTTATTTGGATGAAGGGATAGGGGGTAGAGCGGTACACTTGTTCAAACAGAGATTTTGTAGGACTACACTTGAAACGAAGGGGTAAGAGAAATTCCCAGCATGCCATGCGTTCCCAGCACCGCGGCTGCATGAGAAGTGCAAAATGTAACTGATTTAGGAAAGAAATAATGATTTTAAAAAGTCCTATTTTGTGTTCCTTTAATCTTGAACAAGTTTATGCTCTGATTTGTTTTCTCCTGAGAAAGTTTAGCAAAATTTGCTGTTTGCTAACATTAGGCTCATATTGACAAGTCAGTTTTGTATTTGCATAACTTTTTTTAATGTTTTATTTGCTAATGTATAACACTACTAGTTTTCTATTTTTCTGTTTAATATACAGCTCTGGAATAAATTAAGAGACCACTACAAATTTATCAGTTTCTTTGGTTTTACTATTTATAGGTATGCATTTGGGTAAAAATAACATTTTTGTTTTATTCTATAAACTACTGACAACATTTTTTCCAAATTCCAAATAAAAATATTGTAATTTAGAGCATTTATTTGCCAAAAGCAAAACTGGTCAAAATAACAAAAAATATGAAGTGTTGTCAGACCTAATATAAACAATAATAATATTAATGGAAAAAAAATAAGTTCCACTATTCACACTACTAATGTTTGAACTTAGGAAGAGTTCAGAAATCAATATTTGGTGGAATAACCCTGACTTTGAATCACAGCTCATGCGTCTTGGCCTGCTCTCCACCAGTGGCCTCTTAATTTTTTCCAGAGCTGTATATTAACTGATATGTGGTAAACAAACTGTCCTTTTGTTTTTTATGCTGGTTGTGTCTCGTGTCTGTGACCGGGACTGAGGAAACAGTAGCTGATACTGTTTAGAGCAAGACTCAAGTCAAAGTACTTACAATAAACTGTTCATACGCTGTATGATGATGACGTATACCTTATTAGACCATAGTGTAATATTATATTTTACACTATAAACTACATAAGACTATATTATAAAATTTTGAACATGTTATAGTATGGAACTTATATACTTAAAGATTATATGATATATTTTATTAACCTCATATTATTATTGATCTTATTATACATTATTCACCTTACTTTTTTATTTGGAGGGCAAAGGTTGGGCTAAGGGTTAATTTAGAGGATTGGGTTTGGGCCTGAGGGCGCTGGTCAGGAAAACACAACAGTAATGCTGTTGCCAATTTACACAATAATGTTCACACAGAGCAAAACCCAAAACGATGTAGTACATATGCCAGACCAGAAGGGGGTGGGTTTTCTTTTTGCAACTTCTGCTGCCCTCCTCTGACAAGAGGTTGTTGGCCCATGTGTGTTGTGTCTATGAAGTCATCATTTTCAGAGAGAGCTATTCATGTAAACGTCCTCTAAAGTGTACTGATCACACTGACATGAACTGTAATTTGATATAAAGAAGAGAAAAGGAAGACATTTTTGTTAAAATGAAGAAACCCAAATGGAAAAGAGTGAGAGAATAGTGTGGAGAGAATCTGAGAAAATACAGAGCCTCATCCACAACTACCACAAAAGACTTTAAGCTGTCATTGATGTTAAATTTGGTAACACACAGTATTAGGAACTGGGTATGTAAACTTTTGATCAGGGTCATTTGGGTAGTTTCTGTTGTCATTATGATTCAAAAAGAGTAAACTCAATTGTCTGACTATAAATAGCTTCACCACCCAACCACTAACTATGAGTGAAAGAAAAGCTTTGTGTTATGATTCATATTCTCTAAAAAATGGCCCCAAAAAAATCATAAATTCTGCAAGTATATGTATGATCGCATCAAAAACACTCATTGCATGTGTCTATATTTGCAAAAAGACATGTAAAGCTCAATGAGCCATGAACCCAGTGGAAGGAGCCAATTTAGTTCCATTCATTTTATTTCATTCAGTTGTTCCTAGATTTCCAGAGAGGACAAACTGAGTAAGGTTCTGGTTTCAACCTGAGCAAACATTCTTAAATAAAGGTTTAGGACATTAATTAACTAAATTATGATTACAAAATTATGATAGAAATTGGGGAGTATAAGAAAAACATTTTCTGATTTATGCTTTAGCCATGTGGCTCACAAACATTGGGTTTGGACTCAAAAGTGGTCAGAGGAGATTTGCTTTAGGTCGCCCAAAAAAACAAAAACATTTAAACTCTGCCATTTTAAAACTTTACTAAAGTATTTGTGAAAGTCAATGGGCATTTAATGTAAATATAGCTGCTGTATTCTTTTTCTATTGGAAAATCATAAACCAGCAGAGGCATGTTAAATTTCTCTGCATAAGCGCTCTTAAGCTCCTTCTCTTTTCCATCTATACATTACTTCTAAAGGTTTGTGCCAACAAACGGACAACAGCTGTCTGAAACAGGCAGAGGAAGTTCAGCCATGTGTTCCTGATCAGAAAGGCAGCTTCTCATGCAATGCCCCACACTGTCACTCTGTGGCCTGCATCAAACACTGACACGGCCCGCTCTGGAGACCCTCTGCTGCGGGGGAGACTGGAATTAAAACTCAGATGTCAAAACTCAAGCTAAAAAGAGCTGTTTTAGAAACTTTACAAAGACAAGAGAAGACAAGACTAATCTGTGGTTTACATTTTAACTGACTGTTGTAACTGCTGCTCACACTCCTGCTTTTAGAGCATGTAAACATCTATGATAGCCCTGTAGGGACATGCTGTTGTCTGACCAAACCCACTGGAAATAGGTCTAAAAGTGAGAATGTTTACCTACAAGTATACAAGAATTAAAATTATTGCTTTTATTCCAATTGTAACCGAGTCATTGAAATTTCTCGGATAATGTGGCTTACAGACAGCGTAATGAGCATGCTCCAGTCGGACAGCAGCACAGAGTAACACTCACAGAAAAAAAATGAACAGCATCTTTAGAGACGGACTCACTCATTTTTAGCGCAATGACACATACACAGGCTTTAGTGCTACTGGCTCCTGTTTGTCAGATCATAAAAAGTTTAGAAGAAAAAGGTAGTCTACTGTAGCTAATGTGTTCATGTGCTTTCGAAGGGAGTAGTTGCTAAATAAGTAACGTGTTGTTCTTTGTTGTGTTTTTAACTCAACTAACTGTTACCAATGATATTTATTAACAACACCATGATTACTGAGCAGATCAGCCTGGTATATTAGCATTTAACGCTTCAGAAGAGTTAGCTTTAACTTTACCTTCTTTTCTATTTTAACATAACTTAATGTTGTGAAATACTAAGGACACATGAATGCACCAAAGTTGCTCTAGTCACTCAGGACACCTAACGAGACTAAGTAAAATAAAAAATGTATAAAAATAAAATAAACTTTGTCTGCTGTGTTGCAATTTTTTATTTTTTTTTTATTGGGACAGTGCATGTTAATGAACACATGAGACACAGTCACATGAATGTAAACATGCCAGATTGTAGCCTTTAGGCTCATTTCCATCCGTTATTCCAACATTCTCACACCATACACCAGTGCTGTGTCACTGGAGGCAAGTGTCTTGCCCAAGGACACAACAACAGTATGAACTGTGGGGAGACTGGGAATCGAACACCAAAGTAGGACAATACACTGGACAGATACCTAACAGAGTTCTATTTGTATAAAATGCACTAAGATGACCCTTGGCCTGTCTCCTCTCAAAAAGTAATTGTCCCAAGTGTCTAAGAGTTACATAATATTGCTTTAAACATTAGAGAAAAAAACAGGCTTCAGCATTCTGGAGTAGTGCATGAAATCGCGTTGTCCTGTTGTCCTGCTCATGGTACACTCTGGTCTCGGTGTTGACTGCAGTAGGTCTCTGTGTGTGTGGTCTTGACTAAAAACAATCTAAAGTACAAATAGTATGATCATTGGATAATGTTACAATATTCATTTGTGCTTTGGGTCTGCGGAGTCTGTTTGATCATAGATAGTAATGTGCAAATGCTTCATCAACACCTATCCCCTATAACCATACATTTTTGCTAGATTATAATTTATTCCATCATATACATATATAAATGTAGACACTGCTTTGATGTGTCAGTTTATTAACAGAATAACATTTGACAAAGTGCACCATATAATTGTTTTCTCTTTCTTAAACACATTCTTATTCAAATATTTACAGAAGTTGTTATTATTACTATTATTATTTATTTGATGAGCCCAACCACAATCAAGTACTGACTCTGGTAAGATCTCAGTTTTGAGCCGTTCTACAAATGTGTCTGAAAGATGTGAGCAGACCATCTGACTTGAGGCGTCCTGCCAGAGGAAGTGTTGTGTGCCATGTGGACATTCAGGAAGTTTGAAAAAGAAAAGGGACATGTCCCACAGGAAATATCAAACTATCACAGTCGGGCACACAGTTCTCATAAAGAAAGCAGGGAGAAATATGTATGTTTGTATTCACATGTCAACCATGTGTTTTATAGAGAGTGTGTCAACTTCAGCTTAGAATACAGAGGCCTGAACAGAAACGATTTTAAGAATGATAAAACATATGTCCAGAATAAGGACTCATTTATACAAGTCTATCAATTTGTTTATTTGATTTGATTTTTTAGAACAGTGTACAATGTACATTAAGACAAAGCAGATAATCTTGTACCAGAATATGGCTTAACAGATCATTTTCATTTATCATATCTGTTGGCAGGACCAGGCTACAGGCTAGTCAGGATACACAAGTGACTGTATCCCATTACAGTACAAGACAAAGCCATGATCACAATACCCTTCCGTCAGTTTACTACAACATGTGCATGTCCCTGTCTGTGTTGACAGTTTATGAAGCCAAGTTGCAAAGAACCTGAATGACTCATTTTTAATATTCTGAAACAAGGCTTTGCTAAGCCTCTTTGACCAGTGTATCCCAAACTTTTGTTGTGGGGACCCATAATTTGAAAAATTCCAAATTAGTCCAAAACTTTAGGATGCTTACAGTTGTTGAATTAAATGCCATTAATTAAAGTAACCATTACAGTTATGCTTACAGTTTATTTTTTTTATTAAAAACAAAATTCTTTGTTGACCCAAATAGAATTCACTGTGACCCACCTTTGGGTCCCAACCCAATCCTCAGGAGTAGACCAGAAGCAGCTGTGCTGAAATACTTTTATGACGTTTAAAAATTTTTGAAATACGAAATAAACATTTTTGGAGTGACCGAAATAAAATTTCCTATAACTGCTGACTTTAAATGTCCCTATAACGACTGTTACCGTTGTGGCTGTGGTGGTCATTCTGTCACGTTTGTTCAGAAAATAACACCCTTCTACTGTACATGTGAAAGAACCTGATGTCTGGAGCACACAGAAATTATTCTCTTCAGTATTCCTTCAAAAATACTTTTTCTAGAGTTAACTATGATTCAATATGCAAATATATACACAAGCAAGGATCTTAAACCTTCAAAATATTGACACAACCACAACAGTTCAATAAAGTCATCAAAAGAAATAAAATTATATTATCAAGTAGTTAGTAATTGTTGGGGCACATTGGGGTTGGCTTGGTAGAAAGCCTGCTCGTGAAGTACTGAGGTGAGTCTGTGTGTTAAAAATAAAATACAAATATGAGGTTGGCTATGCATATCATTTTCATTGTAACTGAAAAGAAAAGTATAAAGAAAATGAACAAAACTGAAGACAACAACTGTGTAGTCAATGAGCATGGTTAAAAACTGTGTGCTTCTCCATGTGCCGCACAGACACTAGTGTCGGGATGTACTGTGCCGAGGCTTCGAAGCGTGTCGAGTAATTCAGCAAGTATTTAGTGGATTGAGGCTTTTGTCATTTACGATTACATCACCAATGATGCCTGAAGCAATAATTACATGAAGCCAAATCTGTTTGCCAAAGGTGAAAAAACACGGTGGATGAGAGTTTGAGTCTCATTTCCTCTGAAGGCGTTTATTTTACTCCAGGATGCTCTTGATATACTTTCCAACACTATTTTTGAACTGTATATGTGAACAGCCGTCCCACTGTGGGATCATTAAAGTCTGATCTAATCTCACAGGCACCTTAATAAGGTGACACATAAATACATGGTTGACTGCTTGGGCCATGGAGCTTTCTGAATATAATAGTGTGTTTTGAGTTGATTTTTATACAAGAAAAGATTTTTTTTCAACTGTCCTAGGGAACTTTATTTTTTTTTCAGCTTCTCCAGCTTTTGAAAACACTTGACATGGGACAGATGAAGCAGGTGTCTGAACCAGTCATGTGGTGTGTGTCAAAAGAAGATCTGCAATAAACAAATTACGCTGCGAGTAATGAACCTTTTTCGATACAATTGTGCTGAAAAGGTTGATTGCTTTAGAAGGCTTCACTTTCAACCATATTTGACCAGAGGGGAGGGGGTCGTGTGCACATGAAGCCTCGAGAAATGAACCATTTTGTGAACCTTTTGGCTGGAAGGCTTCAAGGCCTCACAAGCTTCATCTGGCCATCACTACCAGACACTAATTGGTGTGACCTTTAATCTTTTCCACAAGTTGCATTTAGAGCACCCACAAAAGGCTCCACCAGTAACAGTACTGGAAGGATTTTTAATGAAGCCCTTTCAATCTTGTCCATTTCACTAATCCCTACGTCCTATGTTATTGCATTTGCATTATGCTTCTATAAACCAGTCCAAGCCAGCACTGCATTGAGGCTAAGTGTGGTTCAGATAAAAAAAAAAAAACTCTAACCCATATATGCATCAGCAACAGCCTGATGAGCAGAATGAATCAATCTGAATTCACCGTGGTTGCGTCTGTAAGCCTGTACAGTCAATTAAATCAGAAGGATTTGGAATCAAAACCCCCACCCTAATCCAGCTGACAAGACGAAATGCGTGTGCGCGCTCGTTTTTCTGGTTCTCATTTCCTGATTTGCCGGCATAAGTAGCCTAAACTAAGCAACGCTAGTGGCAAAGTTGAAAATGATTGAAACAGGAAAGAGACAGGCCTTTGAGTGCGCTGGAGTGAGATGAAAAGATTCTTCTTTGGTTGGTGTTCGCGCTTGTAAGCGTGCGCACAGTAAACACAAACGACACTGGATGCAGTACCACTAACACCAGAGGTGGCACACTAGTGAAAAAACACTAGATCTTTCGTAATGCACCTTTATTATAAGATATTTCTTTCATGGAAAATCATCTACGGTTATCCAAAACAGTATGGCGATGAATGTAGTGTTTAGACTATTGCTACACTGTACAATAAGATTCAACCTGAATTTGTCTTATGACACTGAAGACACTGAGGTTATGAGTAAATACATACATTTTTTAGTCACACTGGGACTCCTTACAATGGACTGTGTGAAATATAAACTGTTTATGTGCATTCCATATATTGAATACAATATGGAGGCACTGTCATTTCTTTCTCTTTGTGTATAGCTACATGACAATAGTCTAAATGAGTCTTAAAGATGAAGGAGCCAGGGCCAAGTCTGTTTAAATCATTCACATTGACCTTAAAATATCCAGCATCAGAATTATTAAAGTAAAGCTTGCATAATTAAGGCTTTAATAATTTTGTGCACCACTTTTGGTCTTGAGTTAAGTTCCCACACATTACATAGCAGTGGAGGTTTAGTGCAATACTTGGCCATATCTTGCTCTGGTTTTATGTCACACCCAGTCCCCTGCCACTTTGCTTTCTGTCATCAATCTACAGACATTTTGAATATCCGGCTATGCCTCTTTGTCACCACTTTGTCTCCATAAAGTAATAAACAATGGTGTCATGTGACCATTGTTTATTACTAAAATTGCAGACTGAAGCTAAACTGCAGCTTTAACATTGTCTTTCCTCCACACTCACCTCTGACTGAGCACGGCTCTCTGGAGTTCTCTGTGTGTCCTGCAGGCGACGCTGACGCCACCGGGATGAAAACAGGGACTAGGCCGAAAAGGAAACGCAGACAGCGGCCAGTGTATCTCCCAGCCCCGCTCGTGTGCTCTGGAGAGGAGAACACACAGCCGTCTTTAAATCTCGGACTGGGCTTTAGTATCACTGAGAGAAAACAGGGGGACTAAGGATTAAAGAAAATGGAGAGCATGTGTGGTAGCCCATATATTGGGAAATAAACATTACAAAAAGCAATGAGGGAACGACGTGTGCTCACGCACATTAGACACAGGGCCGTGTGTGGAGACTCATATTTAAATGGCCGTTCTAATTAAGGCCGTGCTACTATCCTAACCCTAAAAAAGCTTGAAGGTCATACACTTCAAATTAATAAAGAATAAGACAAGGATTCCGACGCAAGATCCATCATCATTTGTACGCAAAAATAATAAGGCCGTGGCATTTTTCAAACATAATTTCAATACATTTAAAAACCATTAAATGACAATTAAATTCCATAACAAACATATTTAAACATTTACACATTAAGCCAACGTGTAGAAGAGGAAAATGTGTTCCGTCCTTTGAACCTATATCCTAATGTGTATATTTCAGAATCATTCTGGTAGGAAAGGGATCACAGCATTATTTCACACAAACTATATTTTACTGCACAGCCTGTATTAATATAAAGTGCGATTTATGCACAAATATATCCTACATTAAATTTAGGCCAGTTTCAATAAATGCACTTTAGGTTTCGTGTGAACATGGGACACGAGAATAACCACGTTTTAAAAATAATCTGTATTTATTTTGGTAGATTTGGACTTGTTTATCTATTATTTATCGAACTTTCGTGAGGAAATAAAATGTAATACTAATTTTGTCACGACAACAGCCCAGTGTTATGGTGACCGTTGCGCACACAGCTCGAGACACTTCTCGTGTTCTCCGTGTCCACTTAAGGTGCATAAGCCTTGATAAGCATTTTCACAAAGCAATGTAACTGTCATCATAATAATAGTCATATTTCTGGTGAACAGAGAATGTTAAACGTGAACATGTTTCTATTTCGAGTTAAATCCCCACTGCAGATGAAACACACCGGCCTTACGTCAGCACGTCCGCTCTGAAGGGACTGCGTAAATACCACATGGATACAAAAAAATATAATGTAAGTGGGAAGACGTTTTATGATAGCCTGGAAATATAAAACAAATGTGAGACTGTGCATGCGCGTGATTGGTTAAAAGAGAGGAGGTCACGTGAAGGTGAGAAACACAGATGTACAGTGAGGGCTGTTTTGGAGCAGATGCCAAATCCTGCTCATGACTCAGGCTCGGACTAGACTCATAAATAAATCCGCAGCTGAAATATGGCTCAGCTCATTTCAGGAAACAGCAGTTCATATTTGATGCTTTACGCGCAAAGCCTCGTGTTTCCCTCCAAAACAGAAAGGAATAGCTTTTAGAGCTTGTGTGGCTTTTGTTAGAAACTGCGCCGTACAGTAAAATATAACAACATATCTTTATTCAAAAATGGTCAAGATCAATGGATACGCTTAGTGATGTGATACAATTATTGCGCATATATTTGTCTTTACGGAAAACCCAAATAAATTATGGAAATGTTCAGGAGTCATTAAAAATATCCATTTATTTGACATACACTCATTTCCAACATTATAATAGGATCCATGTTTTATGAAAGTATTCTTGAATAGTGGTCAGAGCAGGGAAAAGACAAAAATAAAGTTTTTTTTTAAATTTATAAATACATATTCCCACAACAAGAAAAATGATTACTTAAATTATTTTTACTAAGTATGTTTTTTTTTTATTTAAATTAGAAATGACGAGTCAAATAAAAAAACGAATTCAGTTTAAAATGTAACTTTCAAGTCGATTTAATGAATCGGAGTATTTTACGTGAATTTTTTACTCCTTATTAGCCATGTATCTCTATTAAATATATATGTTATAGTCTGGTCGTTTATAGAAAAATGTTTATGAGAAAAATGGTGGAAACGGGGCTCAGTTCTGGAGACACTTTTCTTAATTAGAGCTAATTTTGAAAATATCCAAACCCAAAAACACCGCTTCACTTTTTTACCAGCTTTACGCACACGCACTCTCACTTGAGATTAGTTTGCTTATTATTACGCTCTTGCAGTTTACAAGCTAAAAAAGCTCGGACACGAGCACATTACGCCGTAGCGTGAAAAACTGGAAACACGAGAAGAAGAAGAAGGCAATATCACCGCGCCATAAACTCATTCAGACTAAAATGAACCCCTTTGTCCTTTTTCTTTCCAGAGCGCCATAAAGCGGACAGACAGCCAGACAGGAAGCAGCGTCTCGCCTCCAGACCTGACACTGACGCCGTTTACGCACGGCTTCCACTTGCCCCCATATCTGTCTCCTCCCCTTTTGTTTTCACGCCATCCTTCACTGCTCCTCGAGTCATTTTTCAGATCTATCCCCAAAAAAAGATTTCAACGTACCTCTGTAGCTCGACTCGGTTTCGCTGATTCTCCTGGAGTCTGCTCTCTGTCCATAAATTAAGGGCGGAAATTCTTCTTTCTCTTTCCTTTCGGTGCTGTTCTGTACGCGGGTGGACGTGGGGCAGACGTGGTGGAGGTGTGTGTGTGGAGTGGAGTAGACGTGGACGCAGTGGGTGTGGGACCTGTGCACAGGTCTCTAAAGAGTTAACCAGTCCACAGTGCGCGAGTGACATTGGAAGCGCATATTTTGTATGTGTGGCTCGAGACTAAGGGTGCTTCCGGTTGACTGGCCAATGGCAGAGTGAGGTTCACGGACAAGCCACGCCCACAGGCTATATTCTGTCTGAAGCCATGGTGTGGGTTTAATCAGAACCACACTTGGTGAATCCTTAAAGATAGAGTTAGGTTAAAGAAAGTGTTTGAATATTAATATGTGTCAGATCAACCATCAACCATGTAAAAAGTTTATTAAAGGTTAATAATTAGGTTTTCCTTGATTATTATTAGGTGGTGAACTGGTTTTAAATGATTACTCTTGAGTTGATTAAGATTGTGAAACTGTCAGAACATGGCAGGAGGTTTGTCAGTTAATGCTTTAGCTGTTAGCTTTTTGGAGCTACAGATTGTATTTAGTGAGTAAACAATAGCCACAAACATTTTTAGGTTGAAGATAAACTCAACAATGTTTATTCTGTCTTGCATTACCAGTTATTCTTCAGTAAAGAAGAAGTAAAGAAGTTAAATATTAAATTTAGTCATCAACATGTGACTTTAACAACCCAAGTCATGTGTTGGTGGAGTCTCAGTCTGATTGGACAATGAATAAAATATTAGTTAATATGTTGCATTCACCTCAGTTCTAGTGTTCATTCGGCTTTTCTCGGATCTGGTCCCAGTGCATGTCTGGTGCACCCTAGGATCCCTGTCAACCTGCACCAGATTGTCTTTTACCCCAAACCAATAAACAACAATCATGTTAGCGTGCAACAGTTCACCCTCACCTTTTTTCTATTGTTTGTTGTTTACAAATTACAATTTACAAACTAATATAAACTAGTTAATAACTATTATAAATAACTCATATTGTCCATATAAGGGTAAATGAAGAGGTCATGAAGAGGTAAATAAATAAGAAAGAGGAAGTGCTCTAAAGTGGGCTTTATAAGATGTCATGTGATAAAAGATGTTTTAATAATAAAAAGGCATTCCCCTTAATTATAAAGGTCATTACAACAGAAGGAAAATAATTACCTTTGAAGTCATTTTAAAATGATTCATCATTTATTAGTATATGTCATGCAGTCTAGATATTGGTTCCTGTTTGAATTTAGAGGCATGTGTTTGTCAGAGCAAACAGCGGCACGGGCAGAGGCTGCGTCCAATTAAACCCAGCTGAAATCATGGACCCCTCACAGACCCCACATGGTCCAGAGGAATGCACCCATCATGGAATACAGAATCAGCATGAGCAGATATTCTCACGAGACAAAGGACTTGGTAGAAGAGCAGCCTGACAGGGGATTAGACTTGAAAGGAAACCGTAGTACTTTATGTTAGAGATAGCAGAGTTGAGCAAACAGATGCTCCAAACTTGAGCTGGAGTCTCGTGTTTTATGTGGATACATGTCCAGATATATTCACACAAATTTTACTAACACTAACATTTGTGCATAGTAGTCAGCAGTACACTTTGGCCTTGTTTGCATTAGAGTGGTATCGTACAGTTTGGCTCAGTACAGGTCAGGCTCCATTGGCCAAAGGAGTTTGAAGTGGGCCAAATGAAATACTGTATACCATTTTGGACTTCCATTGTCTTTGGTTCCAAACAAATAACTAAAAAGTGCAGCTAAACTGTGGGCAGTCTGTTGATTGGACAAGAAGAATCCAGAGATTCAAAAAGAAAATGGAAGGAAACATTCAGTGTTTTCTTGAATTTAGTTTGTCTTCTTCTAGTGATTAAAAGTGATTCCAAGAAAAAAGAAGGTCTTTTTGTCAAACAATAGTAAATGGGTCCTTCCTGTTTAACTTCAAATACTTAAGGCTTAGAAGAAAAGTGAGTATTCCAATAGGTCAGAAAAACTTTAATTTATAGTTGAAATCATCTGCACCTTGGTGAATGTTTTAAGATTTATAGTGTATTTTTTGTTGTTAAAGACTCAAAAGGGTCCTCCTCAGTCTACAAAGTACAGTTCTATGTCATGTAAGTTCTACCACCGACAGGTCCTGGTCTGAAGAGGTGACTGCACAGCTCTGTTACTGCCTGCAGAGGTCGCTCTTGTCTCTAGACTGACACTGAGCTAACCCTGGAGGCCTGCACATGATTGTGGTTTGTGTAGGTTTTGATTTAGTTGCATTTATCTTTAGATTTTTTTGGGGAAGACACTAGTCATTCAGTGACTGAATTTTAATGAGGCATATGATCGTATTTTGCTGTTTAAATTGTAGAATCCATCAGCGTTTGGTGTGTTTTGTCAAGACGTTCCCACAAAGCCATGCTGGTTTTGGATGAGCAGAGTTCACTGAAGCCTGAAGCCCATGTGAAGTGCAGTTGGACTGGTAAAACATGGCTGCACACCCAAGAGAAGTGTAAGAGTCATCGTTTTCAGCATCACTCAGAGCTACCACGGCCTAATGAGCTAATGTCCCTGTGTGGACTACGGTCAGATTTAACTCTGTGCTGACAGAAGCATTTACAAAACCTGTTTACTGAGTGAAGTCTAGGCCGGCAAACATAATCATTTATAGTTGAGTTGTGTTGACAGATATTTTGTAAAACGCTCAAATAGCAAGAATGTCTAATTACTTTAAAACAGAAATCAAGACTGCACTGGTGAACATGTAAGTTCTGCTGAGGGAATAGCCACTCCCAGGAGTGCCAGAACATAATGCACATGCTCTATTATCTCATGGACCAACAACTAAGTCCCACAAAGGCAATATGTATGTGCATTAGTATGATGTACATGAAAATAAATAAAAGGGGGGAAAGATGGCTTGATATCTTTATATCCCAGTTAAATGTAACCTGACTCTGTCAGATAGAGCTGCTCCACAGAACACAGTCTCCTCCACAGCACCATCTGGAGGGCTCCCACTGAAAGCGTGTGCAGGTTCTTTAAATGAATACCTGGTCAGTTATTGTATTTATCAACTGCAGTTTTATCCAGTCAGAGCAGTGCCATGTTGTTTACGTTCAAAACGGTAAAACTGCTGCTATGTCTTTAAACGTAAAAGAATCCCAGACCTGTCAGTGCTGCCACACCCCTGGACACAAGGAGCCCCTGAGACAAGGGTACGGACATGAATACGTGCCGACAGCATCCATCAGCCACCAAACCCTTTCTGCTTTTATTCAATGAAAAAAAAAAAAAATAAAAGTAAAACTATTAGTGATATACTAAAACATTATTTTAGTAAACTAAAGTTAAGAGTTCATTTTAAACTTCTGTCTCAGAGTTTGGTGTTAGAGCGATGCAATTGTCTTTGTCCCATTAAACGTCTTGTGAATATTTAACTGCATTTTACGTTGCTTTCATTTTTTTGTGTGTGTGTGCTGTTTTTCCACCTGAGCACACACTTTCTCTGTATTTCTGGCACCCATTGATTCAATTTTGAAATCCCAACATCCAACGGGAACGTCTACAAACCCTCTTCTATTTGAGCATGTGATTAGTCAAAGCTTAGGATATGACTTGAACATACTCATCTTTGATAAGTTTTCCCTAAAAGACAAGAAAAATAATGAATTTGCCATATGTTTGAACGTTTCCATTTGATATTTGGTGTCTCATTTTCATACAATATATTTTTATTATATTAAGTACCGTGTATATCATTTGTGTGTTTTACACTTGTTTGGTTAAAGTAGGACTGCGTATCCTCCAAATCATTTTGATGGTTCTTAGACATGAGATCAGAATAGAATCATGTCTATCTCATGTCTATCTCACTGACACAGTGCCCTCAGCTGCTGAAAATTAGGAACAACATTGGGTAAATGAGCAGAGCAAGAATTGAACCCAGGTCCCCCAAGTAAATGGTACACACACAACCAGATGAGCCACCAAGGAGCCTCTGCCTTAGGTTTCTGACAGGAAGTATTTTGTTTCCCCTTCAATCACTTCACCTCCGAAGTGACGACAAGGTTACGTTTGTCCAGTGACACTAAAATTACGTAGCTCAAAATTATATTTCCGTCCCATAAAACAAAAGTCAGATCACGTGAGACGTGCCAGAGTCAGCAGATTCTCTTACAGACACATTTTAACCCTAATTATCAATAGAAGATTCTGCCCCATTTACAGCCAAAACACACACATGTCCACAAACACGACCCCCCTCGAACAGCCAGCCCTGGCTCGTATAACCAGTTACCATGACAACCCGGGCCCCAGATTGCTATAAACTTTTACAGCTCTGGAGAGGCCCCGCAGCTCCCACTCCTCAGTGCATGTGCGAAGTACAAACACGCCCCTGTCAGCACACACTCTAATCCGTCCCGATCCGTACCTGGCCTTCAGAAGTGGTCCTCCATAAAGCGGGCCCCGGGGGAACTCAGGCATTTTTTATGAAAGCAGAGCAGCGAGCGCATTAGAAGAATTAAAACATATTTATAGAGGTGCATTTGCATTTGTGACGGCCGCAGAAGCACGCTGCCCTGTGACTATGTGGGGTTCAAGGTCAGCGTGGCTCTGGATTAGATGTAGTTTGTGTTATGTTAAGGATCAATAGAGTGAGCTGGAGTACAGGTATGAATGTTTAGAGCAGTAACGTCACCAGTCAAAGGTGGGGTTCAAGGTCACTGTCGCTGTTCGGGACCAGAGGAAATATGGAACGATGTAAAAATGACTGAAATTGAATTGGATCGTTCAAAAGGAATCCAGCTGTTGGGTATGTTTATAAAACCTTGGCTAAAATACTGTTCATAATATCTTTATGGGAGCCCTAAACAGCAAGAGCAAAAAAATTAATCTGGCGCTCAATTTCCTAATTGCAAAATATTTTTTCTCCTGTTAATGACCCCAGAACAAAAGAAAAAATATGTTTATCAATTTCTAAGTTTGTTTTTATTTAGTTCTTCTCATTATTTTCCCTGAAAGGCAAGGGTATAATAATATGATCTTTTCAAAGTGTATTTGTGTTTTGACCCAAAATAGCAAGCAAAAAATTTTTTTTTTTTTTTTTAATGCTCCAGAGCCTAAGGGTTTGAGTTGTTTAAGACCCACTAGGGCAAGGTTCCTCGAAAGTGTGTGGAGGTCCAACTGTGAGGCGTCCAGAAAATTTTTGTGTTTAAATATAGCCCACATTTATTTAAGTCAAATCTCATTTTATTTATTTTACACCTACAGCCTTTTGTTCACTGTAAATAATATATAATAAATGTAAGTACCCACTGTCTGTATTTTTTCCTTTGTTTACATGAGGAGGATGTTTCTGAGTGACAGCTCACTGAAGAAAGGAAAATGATACAAAATTAAAAGAGTGGATTAAAATTTAACTCCTGCATATTATGCCTTTAATGCTCTTTCATAAATGTGTGAGAACATTTTAAAGACAATCAATTCAACATCTTTGTTTGCTAAAGAAATATGAAAAAGGTGTAATCCTAATTCATCTCTTCCTATTGTCATTCTTCTGAGGACAACAGGCACAAGAAAAAATTACATTTATTCATTTAGCACACGCTTTCATGCAAAGCAAATTTCATTCACCAGTGTTACAGCTGGAACACCACTGGAGGCCAGGTGGGTTAAGTGTCTTGCCCAAGGACACAACAACAGTATGAACTGTGGGGAGAGCAGGAATCGAACCACCAACCCTCTGGTTGGGGCTTTAGTGGCTCCAAGATCATCTTAAATATGTTCAAAGATTTATTTCCGGTGTTTCACAGTATGGTTCACAGTATACTTTTTTTTACACATTTTCAGATTTATAATCACCCATATTAGGTTCAAATGAACGTAAATGGCGTGAGCTAATTACTCACATTCTTTGTAAGTTTAAAACAGGTAAAATATGCAACAAACGACTCAAATAACTTACGACAGAAGTTAACAGACAAATACACAACTCACCACATCAAATATTTGAACCACATTGTTATTCAGAACTCATATGGAAACACATACATTATAAATGCAATATAGTCAGATCATAGCGGAGATAATTCTGTCTCAGGTTGCACTTGTGCATGGACAGACATGATGTGATTATACACTAATCAATCATACGTTTGACTGTTCAATTTTGACTGTTCCAGAGCAGTTCAGAGATCCCTTTGGAAGAATGCCAGACATGAACAGAACCACAGCTGGACACCTGTGATCTGTATTTGAATATTGTATCTTTTGTACACATTTCAACTGCTACCTTCCTGCAGCCTTCTTCAGAAACAAGAGCATGCACATGAGAAACCAAACAAAAAGCCAACCCAGAAAACCTGAACAAATCCTGGATTATTTCAACAGAGGAGAACAAACAGTGTTGGTAGATCAAGGAGGCAATTAAGATCCCAAAACAAGCCCTGGGGACGGTTACAGGGACAAGGGTTCATATGCTGTCTCACACCTGGGAAGCTGGGACATTGTCGACCTACTGCTCCAGGTAAGATGCCAAAATCTGTACAATACTCATAAACATTGGTCCATTAGAAAAAGTAAGAAAATGGGCCAAAGCAGGGATTCAATTCATCTTATTCATTCATCTTCTACCACTTATTATACCACATTTAGGATTGGAGGGTATGACACTGTGTAACATCATAAAAGTATTCCTAAAGTTAATTAATACTGGACAGAACATCAGAGGTCAGTTTAACCATCCATGATGCCATCACCCTAGCCTGGTATACCAGACATTATTGTTTTTTCAAAAGGAGGACGGTCTGGTCTCTTTCTCATATTGAATCCCTTCCTCTGCATTTTTGCGGACAAACCAATCACAAGCCATTTGTGGGAGTGGTTTGCTGGCTACATCAAAAACAAATTACTGAGCTCACACAGCTAGTCCAAAAATTCAACAAAGATTCAACATGGCGGACTCTGCTACCGAGAAGCTGTTTATTTGTGCTCTCGCCTCAGTTTTGAAGAACCAGCGAAGTATAAAAACAATAAAACCGCTCTGGTGTGAGGTCTACTGCTGGCAAAATTAACTAGCAGCGCTCAAGTGGCTTCCTTGTTGACAAACGGCTGTGTGGTTTAGCCTATTTTGCGTCACATCCAGCTTTTTTCTTATTGGTTAACATTCCTTGTAAACCCCACCATTGAAATTGAATGCAAACAACAGGGTACCAGACTAACTTTGTATAAAACAGAAAAATAGTTAGTCGCAGCTGGCCAAGCTACCATCACCTAATTACATTGTTTTTTCTTTTCTTTTCTTTTCTAAACATAAACAATCTACACTAAGTGTCATTATAAGTTTAATAAAAGATTAAAAAAATGTAAGTATTAACAAAACATATGTAAAAAGTCGAGTTTATTACCAGTCCCAGTTTTCATTTTTGAGATATCACCCCTGTCTTTCAAAAACTCCACTGGCTTCCCATTCCCCAATGTATACAGTTCAAAGTCCTCCTCATTACCTTTAAAGCTCTCCATAACCTGATGTCCTTCTACCTCACAGACCTGCTCCAATTCCACACACCCTCTCATTCCTCCAAGTCCTCAGACGCCAACCTCCTGTCCTTAGTTCTACCCTTTAAATGAGAAAAAAGCCAGGCTTCCTTGGTTGGCTGTCCTGGTCTGCCCCAAGCGTCTCCCATGGAACCTCCTAAATGGTCGTCGCGCGAGGGCACCGCCATATGGCGAAATACGGCGAAATACAGCAATATACCACCATCCACCAGAGGACAGGCTCCAAAAGCGGAAATATAAGGAGAAACCCAATGGCGACTTTACAAGTGTAAAAATCATGTTTACAGCCTGGTACAAAAGATGGGGATTTATTGATTATTATGTCCGTTTATGCTATCTAAAAACTATTGTTTTACTATGGAATAAAACCCCAAAATCCCAGATTTTATTGCCGAATCGTAACAACAATATCAGTAAATAGGGGACCAATGGGCGGATTACATCCACTATATAAACAATCAATGGTCTGCCCCACTACCTCTTCAAAAAAGACCTCAAAGACTTCTCCAGTTTGTATAATTTACAAAACCATAAATATTTGTTTTCTTATTATTCTTACTGGGATCCCACAATACAAAATTGCCTTTGTATGATAAAAGGAATAAAAGGTCTGTTACACTTTATTTGATACAACACTTGATATACCTCCTACATGTTATTACAGTTTGTTACATAGTGTGTTATATTGTACTTAATGTGTGTGCACTTGATAGTGTAAAATAAAGTGTTAACAAAAGCTTACATAGAAGGCATATAGGCTTTAATGTCCATATGTGTGGATGACATGAACCTTCATGGACATGATGAAAGGAAATAACTCAAGAGATAATTTCTTCTCCATACATTAATATGCATTGTGATAATATACACAGAATTTAAAATAGATAAAAAAGATCCATGGTAAACAAAAACTGCTTGAGAAAAATAGGTTCAGTAAGTTGGCATCTGTCTAAGACCACAAGATGGCAGTGCAGTGCAGAGAGACAGATGACCTTCAGAAAACAGAGAGGTGAGATAATGGTTTAATAAGTAGGAGATGAAGATGTAATAACAGTGAGATGAGTCCACTTATTAGAACAATGAATATTTCATGAAGCAGCATGAATATTTTACATTATGCATTACTCGGAGTAAGTAGTTAATAGAATATGAACAGATTTCACTGGGACAGAGCTGCTGGTCTGTGTTTTCCATCGTGTGGTGTGTGCGTTCTCTCATTGACATTTAAAGGTGCTCTATTGTCTGCACTCACAGTTTCTGGGATTTTTCCAGTATTTTTTTCAGAACATTATTTGTAATAAGTTCAAATAGTTTTGATTGAAGACTTAGGATCTTTTGAAAACATATTCCTTTCTATTGCTTTGTGTAAAGTCAAAGTCAAATGTTGGTTTTCTGACAGGTAAGAGGACAGAAATCAACTGATGCCCAAGCCCCATGCACAGACAACCTGCCCAAAGGTTATTGGACCATACAGAGAACCTGCTTTTCACATAATCTGTAAAGATGTTTACAAAAGTGAACTTTACCAATTCTGTTATTAGGTATTGATTGCTTTTGTGCACAACTGCAGCTCTTGGAATGGAACAACACATTGCCATTGCCAATTTACAATAGTTTTTATTTATTAATTTTTTTAATTAATTGATTAAGTGACTTTCACATCTTTTCCTGGATTTTTAAAGTTTTTTTGCAACCTAAATAAAATCTCTTGAGACCCACTTTGGGATCCCAACCTCATCTTTGGAGACCACCGAGCTAGTGTATCTGGTGCATTGTGTAATAACCATGACAAATTGAATGAGAGAAAAAGTAATGTGTTTAGCTGTCGCATCACTTCTACACCATGAACACTATATATACATATGCTTGTTCTTTAGCCAGGCCTAAACCTATGGGGAGCCTGCATGGGCACACTTGCACTAGTCTAAATGCACTGCTTTAAGGTGTCATACATTCTCAGGCCAGTACAGATTGTACTGAGTGTACCCTTAGCTGAGCAAACACTTGAGAAAACCGCACAAGGAAATGACACAAAACAAGGAAGCAAACCAAAAATGTTTTTTTATATCACATGGGTTTATATAGTGGTGGTATTTACATTGATTGAAGACACTAAAGAAGAGCACCGAATATACACTGACTTTGAAAACATTTTAAAGAAGCTGCGCTTCTTTGACGTTTGGTAAAACTCCCATTCTTCATGACGTTCATATCAGTAAATATCTGGTCCTCCATAATCCAGATCACCCATCTCCGTGTCCCAGGATGCACCGGGACCAGCTCTTTTTTTTTTTTTTTTTTTTTAATGTTGTGCATTTCAGTGGCTCTTTTATTGCAAGCGACAGACAATTAAAGTCTGCAGAACACACGCTGGCTGCCCGTCAGCGGTGTGCGGCACCATAAAACGCGGCGGCTGTGAAAAACGAGCAGCCATGTCGTCACGGGCGGACAGATCCCAAGAAGCACACCCAAAACCTGCTGCCATCAGGCTTTTATTCTGAGCCCTGTAAACACCAGGACCCCCCTGGACCCCTCCCCAAACTGGGCTGACCTTGACATTGAGCCAAAAGTGTATAGGACAGAACTGTGTTTGTCTCAGCAAAACAAAACTAGACAAAGACCAGTAGCTTTAATTTCAATCAGCAAATAAGTGTAAAAATATTAATCTATTATATGGAACATTTTTCATGAAGTTATGGCCACTCACATTCTGTATTATTAGATTACCACCTTATTCAACAGCACAGAGACTAGTCCTATTGACAGACAATAGTTGTGTTGTAGAGGAGACTACACTCACAAGACCAATAGACAAGACCTGAGGGAATCCTTACCAAGACCAGACCAAGATAAACCACTGCATGAGCCTGGAAAAAAATTAAAAAGAAGTTATACAAGATTAAAAGATTAAGATTTTATCCAGTCACATATCGAGGCGGGCAGCCATGTAACTCAAATGTTCAGAAGGGCAGATATTTTGATTTGATGAACCACCTATTACCAGAACATTATCTCCAATCAGAGCAGCGCTGTGGTGTTAAAATGAAGAACAGTAACATTTTTAGGAATACCTAGATGATAAAATGTCAACATTTATCTGTACATCTATTTGTAACCGCGCCAGGCAGCTGCAGTTTCAAATTCCCAGTGTACAGATTTCCCCAAGTAAAAGAGACCTATGTGTCTGAAATGTAAATCAGTGGAAGGGACTTTTACTCATGTGTTGGTCATGTCTTAAAATTCAGTTATATTGGACAGACGATGGGTGCACGTGGCAGAGTGGTTAGCACTCCTGCCTTACAGCAAGAAGGTCGTGAGTTCAAAACCCGGCCGACTCCGGTCTTTCTGTGAGGAGTCTGCATGTCCTCCATGTGTTACCGTGGGTTCTCTCCAGGTACTCCGGCTTCCTCCCACCGTCCAAAGACATGCATGTACAGGTTAATTGGCAACTCTAAAGTGTCCCTAGTGAATGAATGTGAGAGTGAATGATTGTTTGTCATTGTCTGTCTCTATATGTCAGCCCTGCGACTAACTGGCCACTGTCCAGGCTGTACCCTGCCTCAGGCCCAAAGCTGCTGGGATAGGCTACAGTCACCCGCGACCCCTAACGGGACAAAGCGGTAAAAAATGAATGAATGGACAGACGATCTGGAGGACATTTACATTTATTCATTTAGCTGACGCTTTTATCCAAAGCGACTTACATAGTTCTACAGTAATTACCAGTGTTACAGCCACTGGAGACAAGGTGGGTTAAGTGTCTTGCCCAAGGACACAACGACAGTATGAACTGTGGGGAGAGAGGGAATCGAACTGCCTACCTTCCAGTTGAAGGACGACCGCTCTACCCACTGAGCTACTGCCCCCGGACATAACGGGGATACTTGGTGTAACACTAAATGTGGACCGACAGAGACAGTAATGTTGGGTCAGGCTCCAGGAGACTTTTATTGTCCTCATGTACGCTGCGCAGAGAAACATCTTTCTGTCCTGGATCAGCGACAGACCCTCCCACTACAGCCAACTGGCACAGACTGGTCCTGGAGCTGTTCCCAATTGAGTGGCTGACCTCCACCTTGCACAATGGGAGGGGATAGGCTCTGGAGGTATGGCCCCATACATTACATTTGGTTACATTGATATTCGAATGGTTTGTTGGAATAAAAAGTCTCATAAAACAGTCCATTTCTAAATATGTGTCCCTTACTTACAGTGCAGAGAATATTAGAAGGGACTTCAAATATTCACATTTTCACATTTTCAAATCCAGCTCCCCTAAAAAATGTGGACATGGTATACTGATGTGGAATCAATGCGGTCTTGGCTGGTCTCGATTACAGTTTTACGGTATACAAAAGTCCAAGAGCTGCAGGAAAAAAACTCTCAACAGTCTTGAGCCTGGTGCAGAGGTGTACACTTCGGGCCTATATGGGTCATTTTCCATTGTTAAAGGGTACAAAGGTGGAGCAGAACATTGCAGTCTGTTGATTGGACGATAGAGAATCCTTATTAAGGGAAGAATGAGCTTTCAAAGAGAAAACAAATCAGATGAGTTTGATAAATGTACTTTTCAAAATAAAGCTAGATTAGTAGTAAAACATTAAACTCTGTTCACAGAAACATTAGGAAATCCCTCAAAACAGCTGCTGCTCCAATATAACGTTTAGAAAGCCAGTTAAAAACTAGAGGAAAATGTCTTGTCTTGTATAAAGGTTAGTTTCAAATATGATTTATTGCCCATATGAAAGCACAACTTGTATTATGTAACTGGTTGCCTCGACTTTGAAACACAAGCCTCTTCAGAGGTTTACTTATCCAGACCCCGACATATACCTACCACATCAATGTGCTCACAGCTATTGGTCTTAAGATAGAGGGTTGTGGCCGACTCCTACATGGAAGGACAAAAGAACAAGTACCCATCACTTAAAAATAACAAACAATGCTTTGGCATAATTTTGTTTAATAGCCTTCAAACAATGTGTCATTTGTGAATACATTTTTTTTCTGATGATGAAACATCAATTTCCATATGACCCCGTAAGAATGAATGATGAAGCACAGCGTTGAAGCTACAGTTAATGTGAATGAGTGTCCAGAAGATGGTACTGTTGCTCAGGACAGTTTTCAGCACAGAACACTGAACCCAACAGATACAACGTGAATCTGTTAATTTTTTTAAAATTATTTTATTTATTTTATTATTTTTTATAATTAATGATCAAACATGGGTTTACAGTAAATTTATAGGAGGTGTTTACTGTGGATAGGCATTGGGTCTGATGTGATGTCTAACTTGAACTGCAATACAGAAACATAACCACTAGATGGAGAAAAAGCACTAACCTCGTCTCCTGTGCATCTGTATCACTCTCTTCTCCAGTGAGCAGTTTTACAGCTCAGCCTGTCGTTTCTGACACACTCAAATTTATGACAGGGCTCTGTAATGTATTGATAGAGCTTTGGACACACAGAAGCACTCTAAACACACAAAACATGAACAAACAGCCTGAGACGAAAACTCAGACTTATTATTATCTCAACTGGGACTCACTGCCTTTCAGTCTGTCACCGCTGAGGACTTTTACATCATCTAAATCCTCAACCAGTCCTATGTGCATGTTTCAACAGCAAGATAATATATTACCAATATTCTTTACATACCCACTGTAAATCAACGTGTACCATATTGATTTAGTATTGCGCCATTTTCAACAAATGATCATTTTTAATTAAATTTATTGTGTTTCTATAGATCATCATATTGTGAAATATTGAATCAGGAGCTGTATGGAAACAGAACTATGTTAGATTATATTGTATGGACCTGCTCCATATGAACAGGTTTTGCTGTTGTGGTTTGGACCTTGCTGCCTACATAGAAAAGTGTGTATTCTAATCTATGTTGGAGTATGGCTTTTAAAAAACAAAAAATAAATAAATAAACAAGCCACATAGAAGAGAAAAAACTGGTTTTACACACAAAACGGATGAAAGTGGTTCTTTGTCACGTATAATTTCCACACACCCCAGAGTTAACTTCTACCTCCACTGCACGCTGACAGTATTTTCTATAGCCATATCAGATCTTCAGACTGACAAAACTAAAAACAAATCCAAAATGTTCACTGTTAGGACAACAGTAACCTAAAGATTACATGCCCAATAAATCTTTAATATTGTTGCAAATGACTACAATCTACATAGAATCATCAACAAACAATCAAACAGAAACTATTCTCTAAATAATATATGAACAAGATGAGCTGTTGTCCTCAATAAGATGGGAGTATTCTGAAGGAGAGGTAGATGTGTCAAAGTATAACTAACAGAAGGACAGATGAGATGCTTGTGTTTACTCGTTTTGTTTGAAACAGTATGTATTGTAAATGATCTACATGTGTTGAGGGGCAGCGGTAAAAGAAAGACGCATTTAAATGTACTTGGAGGGACAAAAGAGAATGTAGACATACATCCTGAATCTTCAAAAAGAAATAAGACACAGACAAAGTATTGACTTCAACACTATGAAGCATTAGTTGAGTATTTGTAACAACATCATTTACAAAGCATTAATCCAACATTAATAATCACCATTATGGTACAAACATTGTTAAACATAAACATAAATGTTTTGGTCTTTACAATGAACCCATGTATAATTATACATATGAATGGTATTTCAAAGTCTACAAATGGTTTATTAATTCATTATTTGTTAATCTCATCTAACAAATAATCTATTATGCATTGCTTCTGTTTTATTGTGTGAGTTATTCTAAAGTGTTACTAGTCATTTTTAACTGGAATTCTGAGAAGGATTTATGTCACAAACATCCGGAGAAATGTAATGACAATATTTATTTTGTAGAGGTTTTAATGATGTTGGTAGGACACCATACATTACGTTCTTGAGTTCATAAATAAGGCTGGCTGCAACTGATCAATTTTTCTCAAAATGTCTGTCCACAGATCGGCTCTGGTCAACCACCATTTTTAGATTAATATATGTCCCTTTTTTCAATCTGTCTGATTCATTTTCTGGTGGCAGTGTTGGGGGTTACAGTCACTGTTTACGTCATTAATGAAGAGTATAGCCAAACATTTAAAGCTGGTCAGATTGTAACTAAATACATGATTCCACTGAGTTTGATGGCAGAGCTTGGTTCAGTCAAGAGGGAGCGCTCCCGTTGAAAGCAAAAGAGCAGACTGTAAATGAACATGTGGAGGGGATTGGATTTCTCAACCGCAATTTTATCCAATCAGTAATGCTAAAACTGTTGCTACATATTTAAACCTAAAAAACACACAGACCTGTCTGAGCTGCCACCTCATTGGACACACCGGCACTTGGAGCAGTTCAAGATGGATTTTCCTAAATTTGTAAAATCCCAAATCTCACAAGTCTCCAGCTGCAGAGCAAGGTTAGTGCCGTCACAGAAGTGCCACACAAATTGTGTATCTGTCGGACATGAGAGCAGAAAAACTCCTAATCTAAAAAAAAGCCACAGCTGTTGCTAGTCAACTCAGGCTTCCTTTTCAAAGGTATTACATTTAGCATTCTTGCGACAAAAGAAAAAAACAAGATTCATTTGAGGAAATATTGTTTTCTTTTTTTTTTCTGTTCCGAGTGAGGATTCTCTATCGTCCAATTAACTGCAGTGTTCAGCTCTAGTTTTTAGTCACAGTCTCTTTTGACTTATGTATATTTTAGTAGTTTTTGTAATTTTAAAGTTTATTAAGCAGTTCAGTTGCAGTGGCCATATTGTAAAATTATAGATAAATGTAGCGCCATAGTGGACAGTACAAATGAGTCTGCATTTGGTCAATCAGCATTAGCAACAAGATCATATCTACAGCCATAAAACTCCATCCAAACTCCATCAGCACATGTATATTTAGTTCTAGAATTATTTGGTCCTTTGAAATGTGGGTCACCAGCCGACCAAAATATTATAAATGTATGTAGATCAGAATTGGCCAGCAGATACATTTTATATAATCATAAATGACAGTGTTGCACAAATACAAATATTAAGTAATATTGCATTGTATTTGTATTTTTAAAAACTTTGCATCAGGAGTTCTGTATGAAAACGTAAAATCCTGCTGCTGCCGTGGTCTACTCTTGTCCAGGTCCCTGAACGAGCACTAGTTTAACAGCTGCACAGGGGTAAGGAAAAAAAAAAAAAAAAGCAGAAAGGCGAGTCCCGAGCCATAAACAGACGGGCGTCATGGTGCTGCTGCTGAACCACCCAGGTGGAAGTCTGCTCTTCTTTTAACACACTTTTACGAGAGCAACAAACAACATGGCGGTCTGAGCAGGAAGTGACTGAGGTCAGCTGATCACACACACACATCTGCTTCTCATTGCCATGCCGATGCTGTATTCATGTGGGCTTTTGATGAAGTTTTTCAAATTTGTTGTGTTCCTGTGCTTTGGAATAGTAACACTACTGTTCACGGACTGACTCTTTTATTATACATCATTTATGAGCATTTAACTAAGCTTTAATTTAAATGTTAGTAAAAACTCAAATATAGCTCATGCACGCAACATTTTTGACTTTTTACTTTTTTTAGAATAATTTTTTTGGGGTGTTTTTTGCCTTTATTTTATAGAATAGTAGACAGACAAGAGAGGTGATAGAGAGGGGAATGACAGAGGCAAATGCTCCGAACAGAAATTCAGCCCGGGACTTAAGCAAATGGTACACACTCTGCCAGGTGAGTCACTGAGGCACGTGCCTTTTAAGGATCTGTATTGATGTGTAGTGTGCAAATGACAGCTTTTCTCTTTTGATTTGGCTAAATAGTAAAATTTTTCTCATGTTTGGGTCAAATGAAATTGTAGAACTCATGAGTTGATTTTCTTCAGTTTGAGCGTTACCAGCCTCACAACTGTCAGTTTTCAAATCTGTTTGCAACTGATGAAGTCAAATATTTTAGCAAACTATAAGTTTATATTAGTTATAAGAAGAAGATTATGTATATTTGAAGAAAGAGGTGAAAACGGCATTGGCTTTTGAATGTATCACGTCTTGAGGAAGAGAAAGTAGTTTCTCTCATTCTGCCAGTGAAGTGGCATTTCTGACCTACTTGCACAGTCACTCAGTTCCATTGTCTCCCACTTTGTTAGCTTTGGGAATAAGGTCCAAAGTATGGACCAAAAGAATACAGAGTATGGGCATAAAGGCTCTGCCCGAATCCAAATATGTATGTAACGTAAAAGATAGATGAGCCTTTCAGGTATTTGCTTTATGCTTTACGTGACAAAACATTTTGTAAATAGTTTGTGAACACGCCATTTTTAAAGCGTTACCAGTCGGAGACTTCCTGCTGGAGGTGGGGAGTTTACGAGCATACGGACCAGGATCAGACGCTTTTGAGTGGACACATTTTACGTTGAAAATCTCTTGATGTACTGTTATTGAAGCTTTCTAGTGTTTGTCAGTGAGTATGTGACCTTAGTGATACATATACCACATTTGTTGGCACAAAGTGACAGAATAAAAAATAAAAAAACTGTTTAACAAACTGTAAAATACTAAATGTTTTTGGTGAATATCTGCAGTTGGAACATTCCCTCACTGTTTATTTTTTTCAGACTGGTGCTGTGTTCTGTAATGCAATCACATGCACCTATTGAAGGACCAAAGAAGGTGTGCTCAGGCTTATGAGAGTGTGGAGTTTGGACGCACCGCTAAACTGTTGTGACAGATGCACTTTTCCTTTAGAGAAATGTAGAACAATTTAAAAAATTCGACGGCCATTGAGAAAAACAATTATAAATCCACTAAGCACAATGTTGGTGTTGTGGCCTATAGGCCTATGGGAGATCTGAGTGAGGTACAGTATATGTCAGCTAATCACTGGGTGTACCTCCCATCCCACTTCAGAACGCTGCAATGAAACTGTGGTGCACTCTGCTAATTTTGTGGCTCTTTACAGGCCTTTGGAAGAAGAAAAAAACACCTCCAAAAATCCAACCTAGTATTAATATAAGCCCAACTCCTTTCTGAATAATCCAGACTTTGTGTCTCTTTCAATAAACACTAAACTCCAACATCATTAGAATAATGGAGCAGAATAATGACTTGTCATTATTCTGCTTCCACAGCTTCATTTATTTATATTAGCTAGGATAGATGCGTTCAAATCCAGATTTGTATGAGTTATGTGAACAGGTACATAGTCATAGATCTGATAATTATCTGATATCTATTTGACAGTTTATCATTATGACTCTGCAATGTGTTCTTCAAATAGCCATAATAAATATGGCATTCTAGAAAACATACTGACAAAGCTGTAATGACCTCCTCCACTCCAAATGCACATTTTATTGATGCAGAGATAATATTCTTGAAATTTTTAATTTTATTGTATAAAGTTAACATCTGGCCCAATATTTGAAGTTTATATATATATTCCTAAAAGGCAATGTTGTAATTTTATTTTTCAATAATTAAGTTAATATACAGATGTCAGTAGCCTTTTACAATTTTACCCCAGAAAAGGGAAGCTAAAGAAAGCCTACTTTAAATCCAAGTCCAGAATTGTCCCAAATCTTCAACCATTAGCATGTGTTAGATGTGCCGAACCATAAATCCATGTTAAAGGAGGATGAGTCCAGCCTCAGGTCAATATTTGCTCTTTTCACTCTACATTTAAAGATGTTTTATGGAGCTACTGGAGCAGACTGAGCACTAAACCTGTCCTTCTCTGACAACAAACACTGACTGAGAGGCCGCAGCCATGAATATGTTCTTTACTAGTGATAGAGGGAGTGCCACAGGGACCCACTATGGGACAACTTTGGTTTTCATTTTGTCACAATTCATTTCTATGTTGGCATATGTTTTACTGGTGTATACTTTTAATGTATTACTTAAACAGAAACTATTCGCTAAATAAATATGATAACTGCTTTATGTACTGTAGCTCAGTAGTTACAACATTGGCTATCTCTAAAACGGACGTCTTTATTTTTCTTGTAGGGCAGTTATACATGGTTCTTGTCAAATTCTTGGTTGACTACAGGAAATGACAATTACATGAATCTCGACAAAACAAAAGCAAGTTGTTACAAATACACATAAATACAAATAAATACCTTGTCACTTGGGAGGTCTATTAAGTCTTTCAAAGTCATTTTAAGGCTGACAAAGTATGTTAGTAAGTTAATTGTCCTTGTTAGCTAAGACTTCCCCTTATGCCAGGGCAGAAAATGTGGGCAGCTTTACCCAGCAGTCCACCTGCCTCCAGGTTACTCTCCCAATAGTGCCAACCAAAACAAAATGGAAGGCAAACAAACAACAACATCCTTTTTAACAACATGTATTCATTAATTCAAATTTAACTTATTTATCAACTCTTTCAGAACACTTGATAAAATGTTATGGTTATACGCTTTTATATTGGGGTGAAAAGCGGTGATATATCATCAGGAAACAAAAATAAAGTTTTCATTGCAGCACAAGGAAAAAGAGACAGTCCTTGAAACTCAAAGGAACATGAATGAATGAATGAATATTTATTTATTTTTTCACAATTTGTACACTGGGTACTTCAAAGTGCTTTACAAAAATAAAATTTAAAATACATATGCAGATTTATAATTAAAGTTACCTGGGGAGTATAAATAAAACATTGTCATTTGTCTTAAAGAGTAGGTAGAGATTACAATGAGAATGTTGGAACATTGTCAGAGTTGAGGCTGGTTGTCTTCCTGGTTTTTCTCTTCAGGAAACTGAAATGTGGCCTCACCAGGTTTAGTTCTGACTCTGGGGATAAAACGAAGCTCTCTCCAAATGTCCTGACGGTCCGGGACTGTAATGGTTCTGAGCATACATTTTACAAAACTGAAAGATAATAATTTCTGTAATGTATAAATGTTTTTTTAATGACTAATATGAATAGTCATAACCTTTTGGGACTATTGTGAGCGTAGTTCGTATTAACCCTTCTGTTATGTTTAAATGTGAGGAGTAACCATTATGTATATATATATATATACATATATATATATATATACATATATATATATATAATATATTCATTTTATTTAGATTTATTTTCATCTTCACTACATTTAATAAAAAGGAGGAAATTATTCTTTGCATCTGATGCTTAAAGAATAAACAAAAAAGTGCAAACACTGACCCAAAACATCATGTGTGTAACATACCTGTGTATGGGGAGTACAAAAACTCTATTGTCATATGTTACGAACCATATTTAACCCCAGGAGAGTCTAAAATGGGTCAATTTGACTTGCAACATAACAGGAGGGTTCATACTGATACACTTAAAGCGTAATAGCCATCATGTCTTTAGTTTGAAATTATAGGCATAAACATGGATAAACCTGCCCAGTGTGTAAACATACTATATTTAAAAAAAAAAATTATAATAATATTAAAATCGTCAAAATTCATAATAAAAGTTATTTGTGCTGAGTATCTGTTAAACCAGGGGCACTTTGTCTCTACAAACATTTCATCTGAAGATGTGGAAATGAGGCTCTTATTTATTATGATTTTATGGTTAATATTTGAGGTGTCACATAATGTTTCTGGTTCATTTATATATTTTACTGGGAAACAATTTATTTTCAAAGCCAAAAATGTAATTTCTTTGAATATTAGCTGTACTTTAAATCTTTATAGCTCATAAAATTCCTTCTTGAAGGGTACATTGTAGAGTCTGGCGATAAAGCCAAAATTGTCTAAATAAAGGTGGAAAAAACTCCATCATCAGAATGGTAAAGGAAGAAGTGTTTGTATTGAGACTGAATTTTCCTTTAGTCTGTGTCTGTTTTGTTGCTATACTCAACAAAATTTAAAAGCAACAGTTTTGTTTTTCACAAGATAAACTTAAAGATCTAAGACTTTTTCTGTGAACACAAAAGGCCTATTTCTCTCAAATATTGTTCACAAATCTGTCCAAACCTGAGCTAGTGAGCACTTTTCTCTTGCCAAGATAATCCATCCACCTCACAGGTGTGGCATATCAAGACAATTATTGCACAGATGTGCCTGTGCAGGTAACAATAAAAGGCCACTCTAAAATGTGCAGTTTAATTGGGCGGTCCAGGAGGCCCAGAAAACACAGTATCTGGTGTTTTATTTATTTTTATTTTATTTTATAAACAGCTATACACACAGTTTCAGACAAATACAGACATTAACAAAAACACAAATAACAAAAAAATCAATGTGTGCAGGTTTAAAAACAATTACATTTTCCAAGCTCATATTGATGTAAATTCTCCTAAAGTTACAAGTTCAGATAGATTTAGGTCCTTTTGCAGTTCAGTCCATGCACAAGGGGCAGCTACTGCAATACTGCCTTACCCAACTCTTCTGACTCTAACCACCATCAGTATGTTCTTCTGAGCACAATGCCTACTGTTGTTGTTTTTTACGCATGTATGTGCAGAGGTAAGATGGGAGGAGCTCAAGAATACATTTATCGACCACTATTTGTGAAGAGGACACCTTCTCCAAAGTGCCACTCAAGTCGGTTACAATGACAAACTGCAGTCAGGTCGAGACAAAAGCAAATTTTTGTACAATATATGTACATTTTGTAATTTCTTGGTAATGTATCTGTGTAATAAATATAAAACAAGAAAAGGACCTATAATATACACTAGTTTAGAGATTGTTAATGGCAAAGTCCCAGTGTGTTATAAAAGATATCTACGCTACATATGTTTACTGTAAATGAAAACTCAAAATGTCCACACCTCCCCCTCTACGTTAAACAACCTGGAGACCCCTCGCCGTGATAAGAACTGTGGAGACAGCTGTAAAATGTTACACATGACTTCGGCGTCAGCCGCAAGTACATTTTTGGACATTTAATGAACTCATGAAGTGATAAAGCTACCAGGCTTTGTTTTGAGTTTGTTTTTAGCTCAGAACAGAGTTAGTTTACACAGATCTTTATGTTTACTTTACACTCCTATTCATATCCAGAGTTAACATTCTTACTCGCACAGAGGAAGCTACAGCCTACAAGTTCCTAAGTGTTTACCAGTGTTACAGTTAGCCCACCTTGTCTCCAGTGGTCAGCTGTAACACTGGTAAAGCGCTTGGAGTGGCTACTAGCTGGAAAAGTGCTATATAGATAAAAATAAATAAACAAACCAGTTGAATTTGATGTGTGATTTATTATTAACCATTCCAAATACATTTCTTTAATATAAAGTATGAACATGAAACACAATCTTTTGCAAATGTGTATTTAAAGTATAACTGTTTTTGAGCAGCAGCTGTCAGATGGAAGCCTGGTTGTAAAACCTGCAGCGCGGCACTTCTGTAACGCTCCCATCTGCCAGTGTCCACCCTTCCACATTTTCACATTTCTAAGTTTTGATTGAATGCAGTACTTTTTCATATTGAGCTATTTGCAGAAAGAGCATTTTGTCTTAAACCTGATCTGAAATAAATAGAAAATAAAATCGCCATAGACTTAGTTACCAATAAAAACACAAGCCCCTGAGAATGCACTCTCCATAGAGAAAAGTATTTATATGAACTGTGTACAGACAGTCGTCAGATTAACGCCTCCGCGGCTCTGTTATCAGGACTCTACCAGGTTTAATATTTCATAGTCTGCTACCAACTAACAGCAATAAACTAGAGTGACTATATAGGATATTCACATTTTATTGGGACACTCCCTTTAAGGAGCTCCTGCCCCGTGTCTCCAACTCTCTTTTCTAATCAAATATAAAAGGTTTGGTAATTGTAAATGTGGTTCTCTTAGATGAATAGATTGTTTTGTAATTGATTGTCATTGTTGACAGCACACTGCCACTTTGGAGAAGGAGATAGGAGCAACGCCACAGAAACTAAAGTTCTGATGTAAACGGGTCCAATGAGAATGAATTTTATATGATTATATGGATTATATTATATTATCCAACAGAGTATGGGAATTATATTCTAAAACTGTTTGGTTCAGAGGTTAAGATGTAATTGTCCAATCAGCTCTAGGCAGTCCATTATACAATCTGTTTCAAAAAGTAGTTTTTTATTTAAAAAACACTCACAGACCACCACAAAAGAATAACACTAACTCAATAACAGCAGTCATGTGATCAAAAATAAATAAAATTAATTACAAAAAATGTAATTCTTTCTACATGACCAATCTTGAATCTTTATTTAAAATTATTTGATGCTTTGTTTCTCTGATTGTGTTGTGTGTTTTTAGATTGTTTTGTTCCAGAGGCAGTTTAATCAGCAAATGTTGTAACCGCCCTTAATTCTGATTGGTGTCATGGATGTCCAATACCATTCAGAGGTAGATGAATTTGTTTCCATTTGCTTCTCCTCTGGGAAATCCCACTGGAATTGACAGGAACCGGAATAACTATTTGTAGAAAACTGAGAAAAAAAAGAAAGAAATTAGGATGGCCTTTTAACTTAATTAAAGTATAGTTTAGCTTTTACACGTCTTGTTTTGTTGGTTTGGAAATAATGTCACCCTAAATACACCTCAAATAGACTCAGTTTTTGGGAATTGAAAATATTTCATGAGTGACATTGTTTTATTTCCCAAAAACACATGCAGTATCATAAAACAATATAGTGAGTGAGCACCTGAATGGAGTCTAGGCCACATTTATGACTCTCTATGATGTCATTCAGCCCCTTTCACCCACTGTCCATCAGCACCACACACAGACAGGCTTTGTTGGGGGATCGTCTGGCTGTAGAGCCTGTATACAGTTGTTTCCTTTTCTGCCCGGCTCGTTAAAACACTCACACAAACAAGCACACAATCTCCGTTCAATCTCTGCAGCTCAATGGGCTTCTGCACTTTGAGCTAAAGGGCAGGTCGAGGAAATGAACACATGACTAAAAGTGTCCATATATTAAAACCTTAAGTCAGTTAAAAATGTGAAATCACCGGTATAACTAGTCTATTATAACCACTGTTTTTCAAGATACTAAACATTATTTGTGTTGTGTTGTCCGAGCATACTCTCCCCCCGCGGCCCCTCGACCCCCCTGGTCATTCCAGACCAGACAGGGGCCAGACTAGTAACTCTTTACAAGCTGTCTGTCTGTCTCAAGTTCAACTGCAAAAGTCCAACCTGGGAAACAAAAAGACACCGCAGCAGACTGACAGAGGCCGAGGGGGCAGTGTGGTGGAGGCGGGGGTCCGAGGTGGTAAAAAAAGCAGTAGGTGTGTGTGGAGTGGGGAGGGGGCACGAACTTGAGACAGAAAAAGGGAGCCTCGGAGCTGCATTCCTGGACTGAGCCAGAAAGACTACTCTCCAGGGACCAACCTGCAGCAAGAGTCAGCAAAACTCTGTTTATGGCCACTTCCTACTGATGTTTCTAACTAGTAGCAACAAAATGGAAAAAATACAATAATAATAGGAGGTGCACGGTGGCAGAGTAGTTAGCACTCCCCAACCTCACAGAAAGGTTATTTGGTTATAACCCTTTCCACTGTGGGTCAACTAAGTACAACAAAAGTTGTCTTTCTACATGAGCTACAAATCATATTTGAAGAGAACTTTCCAAACAAAGACATGTTCCCAATAATCACTCTAAAGAACAGAGTAAATCCTGGTGTGGTCATGCAAGAGCCTGGACGTATGTTTCTTTATGTATGCATGTTTCTGCCTTAATGAACATTACATTTATAAAGTTGGACCAATTTCCTATGATTTGGGGAGTCACTATTGGATGTCCCAAGTTCTGGTCTTGTTTAATGCAGTGTAGACAATAAATGCAATGTTTTAATTCATGAAGCAATAGCAATAAGAGGGCGACGCTGCTGATATTAAATAGTGGCTTTGTTTCTGAAAAGAACCGTAAGCATGTTTTTTCTTGAAATAGTCTGTTTAGCTCCACCTTTTAGAAAGTGGACCACTAGATCAGGACAGCTTGGGACCCCAGGTTCAGCCATCCCCAAAGTGGCACTGTACGCTTTTGGCCTTCTTCTTCTCTTCTCGCCTTGTGAAGATCATATTACAGATTACATTACAGATTACAGTTAAAAACCCTTAGTGTGACCGTTTGTGAAGCATGTGTGTCAAACCCACCAAGAATTGTCCTAATTAACCTCTGTTGGTGATGTAGATTGATCACTCACACCTGGGTATTAGCGCAACTGGAGGTTATAAATACACGGGCACAGAAGCGTCTTCAGGTTACTTTGTCTTCAAGGAAAGCCACATTATGTGTGTGTGTCAGACAGAAGCAGAAAAAAATCGAAAGCAAAATGCCAGTAAAGTATATATATATATATATATATATATATATATATATATATATATATATATATATATATATAATCACAACTCAACTCAAAAAAGAAAAAGTTGGGACAAGTCCATGTTTACCTCTTCTTTTTATAACAGTCTGCAAATGTCTGGGACTGAGGAGACAAGCTGCTCAAGTTTAGGAATGTTGTCCCATTCTTGTCTAATACAACTGTCTTAGGTCTTCTTTGATGCATCTTCCTCTTTATGATGCACCAAATGTTTTCTGAGGGTGAAAGATCTGGCCATTTCAGAACCGGATCCTTCTTCTGCGCAGACATGATGTTGTAAATGATGCAGGGCGTGGTCTGGCATTGTCATGTTGGAAAATGAAGGTCTTCCCTGAGACAATGTCTGGATGGGAGCATATCTTGGATAAACCTTTCAGGTTTGATGGTGCCTTTCCAGATGTGTAAGCTGCTCATGCCACACTCACTCATGCTGCCATCCCATCAGAGATGAGGCTTCTGAACTGAGCGCTCATGAAAACTTGGGTTGTCCTTGTCCTCTTTAGTCCAGATGACATGGCATCCCAGTATTTCAAAAAGAACTTCAAATTTTGATTTGTCTGACCACAGAACAGTTTTCCACTTTGCCACAGTCCATTTTAAATGAGCCTTGGCTCCAGAGAAAACGCCTGCACTTCTGGATCATGTTTAGATATGGCTTTTTTTTTAAACTATAGAATGGCCCGGTGGATTGTGTTCACCAACAATGTTTTCTGAAAGTATTCCTGAGCCCATTTTGTGACTTCCATTACAGTACATTCATGTTTGTGATGCAGTGTCGTTTAAAGGCCCGAAGATCACAGGCATCCAGTCTGGTTTTCTGGCCTTGACCCTTACTCACAGAGATTGTTCTAGATTCTCTGAATCTTTGGATGATATTATTCACTGTAAATGATAATAACTTCAAACTCTTTGCAATTTTTCTCTGAGAATCTTTTTTCTGATATTGCTCCACTATTTTTTGCCGCAGCATTGGAGGAAAGCCCATCTTGACTTCTGAGAGACTCTTTTTAAACCCAAACATGTTGCATTGACCTAATAAGTTTAAAATTGGTCCTAATGCTGTTCCTTATGTACATTTCACTTTTTCGGCCTCTTATTGCTACCTGTCCTAACATTTTTGGAATGTGTAGCTCTCATGAAATCAAAAATAAGCCAATATCAGGCATTACATTTAAAAATGTCTCACTTTCAACATTTGATATGTTATCTATGTTGTCTGTGAAGGTTCTCAGTCATCCAGGTCACCTTAAAAAAAAGATTTAAGTAAAAGCATCTGGACTCAGTTTTCAAGGTGAAGGTTTGTCTATAATTCCAAGAGATTTGATCAATTCTGAGTTCAACTGGTGACGGAGCTGAGTTTATATCTCTAGAGGGAGGACTTTAAGATAAAACCAAACCAGACTGTTCTGGTCTCACAGTCGTTGGCTATGAAAGGGAAGTGTGACTCCTGATGTGAGAGTTGTTAAGGCTCAGGAGAGTTGTTAGTAACACTGCTCCATTGAGGCGGTGTTGTTGTTCTAGAGTGCAACTCTTTTGTTTTAGGTTTCACCTAAATACTAGGCAACATGAATCGGAGGCCACCTCCTCTGTTCAAAGAATGTTTGTACCTCACCCAGATATAAAGCAATTACTACCTTAAAAACACATGAAGACAGAGTGACAGACCTGGCTGCAGCAGAAGGCAGCTCATCTCTCGCTGCAGTGTCAGTAAGACAGAGCTGCTCTTGCCGCAAACCAGAGCTTTACTCGGACCCAGTCAATCACACACGACCATGAACAAACCAGAAACCACCAGGAACGTGGTATTTGAGAAAGGCGGGACTTTTAACTCTGCTGTATCTAGGCTACATGTTGATAAGCAGACAGATGAGTTTTGGAGACCATCGCTTTAAAAGAGGAAGGTACCCTGCCTCAGCTGCAGGGCTGTCCAGAGAAAATGTGTTATAATGATACCAGCTCAATCTGTCTTCCCTCAACAAAACTCATGAGAAAACTTTGACTTGTAACTTGATCTCTTTGCTGTAGAACACATTTATTTACTATGGATAGTTCTGATTCACAAATTCACATACAGACATGACTGATGGAGGAGAAAAGACTCCGGGATGTAATTCTGGGAAGTATGAATGTTAACAACACACATGTAGTTTGAGTACATGTTTCCCTCACTTCTTTCGTACTCTTTACTTGAGCACGACTACTTGATTAACTGTAAGTCAACAGTGCTTTTGAGTATTTCCTTGCCTCTGACCAGACCCATATGTGTTTAGAGCCACTGTCTTTTAACCAGCAGCAGTCAAACACCAGTCTGGCCTCTGTTCTAAAGTTTCTCATCTCCTGGACGTTATTCTTCAGGAAGTGTCAAGTTCTCTTTTTTGAGCTCCAACACTATCTGCTCAATAACCAATAATAAAGTCTCTTTATTTTTCATTAATTTGCACCAACAACAATGAATAAGAATTATTCTGTTTATGCAGTCCAGTGGTAAATTACACAGAAAAACATAAATGGACTATTTTATGTATTCTGTGTTTAGTGGGTTAACTGCATATAGTCTTTAATAGATATAACATTTGATGAGTTGAATGTAAACTGATGTTTCAAGAAAAGACACCTGACAAAGCAAGGACATATTTTTACTTATGAACTTCTAAATGGAGCAACAGTTGAATTAATTTTCCAATTAACCAAAACAAAATTGCATCTGTGGCACAAGCATATATTTTTAATGTTGAAGTGCTGCTGCTTGTTCAAGTTCAACCTGTCTGACAGTGATTCTCTTGTGTTCCCACAGCAGAAAGGAGAAACAGAGAAAGAAAGGTTCTAGATAATGACTGGACTTCTTGACTGTGGTCGTAAAATCCAGTAAATAGACTGCATTCTTGTCAGCAGCTGCATCTGGCATCACTGCTACCAGATTGGACACCCTCAGCTTCTAAAGTGAACTACGGTGCATGAATTAGTTTTTTACTGTGGCTATACAATAATCTTTTTTCAAACAAGGGACTACTTCAAAAATAAAATCACTATTATCTTACATTTGTATTTGTGGCATACTTTTAAAAAGACCTGAAAAAAACCTCCTCCTTTTGCTTTTTGTGAGATCTTTTATAATTTACATTTACATTTACATTCATTTAGCTGCTGTGCATTGTGGCTAATATGTTACATAGTTTATTTGGCTCGTTTTTCTTTTAATCTACCATATCTTATTCCTAATGCACTCCATGAATTGTACTAACAATTTAACAATAAT
>JALDNG010000093.1:522500-535000 GCA_024349245.1 Neodontobutis hainanensis | reverse complement strand
ACTTTTAGCAAGAATATGAACAGGAAGTAATGCAATTAGAATGGGTTCCTTGGCCCTGTCACAACACCCGCACTAGGCCCTTAGCACGTCCGCAAAGTCTGCATTTGTAAGTGCTGAAAGTTGAAAGTGTTGAAAGTTGAAAGTGCACAAGAGTCCAAAACTGTAAATAGAAGAACTGAGACAGTCCTGAACACATTACTCATAACTTTCACTGTGATAATACATAATCCAAACAAGAAAAAGAGCTAAACTGGATTTATCAAAAAGTCAGCAACAGCAGATAGTAAGAGATATTTTGCCACAGAAAGACAAAGTTTGCTTCTGTCCCAGTTACTCACACTTGTGCACCTGTGCCATTTAAAAGTGCGTAGCTGTTGAGGGATGCAACGTAATCTGTCCCAATTCTCCTGTAGCATTTCGAACGGATGGGGCTTTCATTTCTAAGCAATGGAACGCAACAAGCAAAAACCGGTAACTGGCAAAAATGGAAAACATGTACAGTATAACATATTAAAAGCAGAATCAGTAAAGAAAATTTAATGAATAAACCTGTTGCCCAGGTTACAACACTGTCTAAACGTTATTCTTGCCTTGTCTTTCTGTGAGCTATATTTCTCCAACTCTCTGCTGTTGTTGACTATCTAATAAATCCATCTACAGTTTAGCAAATACTGCTTTAAAAGATTGGGCTCTTTTTTCCGTTTGGCATTGTACTTTTCAAAATGAAAGATACAGAAGAGTGTTGTATACAGGGGTGTCCCAGTTCATTCCTTTAACAGCTTTGGACCCTTGTGCACATCACGTTATTGGCGTTCTTTCATAAAATGCACACTTGGAGGATCTGTGCAAGTGTTGAGACAGGGCCTGTGTACACAACACTTACACTGTGTTGTTGTCACAGCAACAGTTTTATTCATTTTACTTTCTTCACTCTTCTTTACATGTTTTCCATTTTTTTCCAGTTGCTGATTTTTATTGTTCATTGCATTTTGTTGCCTGCAATGTGAAGCCTCTGTTACCTGAAACGTCTCCGCCAAAGGGATTATGGGTGATATCCTTCGGCAAAGTCAAGTCTGATGCACACTTGGTAAAAGTGTTCACAATACACACACTAGTACTTTCACCTCTCAGGAAGGGCTCAAGAGCGGGTTTTGGTACAGGTCTATGGAGCATTAAATGTCAAGCATATCCAAAAAGTGCTAATTCAATGTAACGAAAGACTGAAAAAGAGTTGACTGATATAACCATATACAACATTTTACACAATGTACCTTTAATATTGTTCAAAATGTAAAAAGTTGTTTTGTTCTCTTTTTTTTTTTTTTGTAGAGAAAAAATCCCTCTGCATATCTGTTTCTTGAAACAGCTGTGCAGGACAGGGAGTGCGCTCAGATTAGATAACATTGAGGTGAAAAAAGCTCCAGAGCGGTTTATTCACAGAACAACGAGCAACAGTACGACATCTTCATCAGGAAAAGGGTTGAGTATCAAAATTTATTGTAAATTGCAATATTTTTCATCTCTAACTAATAAAGTTCAAGTAGTTGTCTTCAGACTTTCATGTAAGAATGTGTACAAATATACAGTATATTGTCACTGCACTCTGTGGCCCCTCCTTGTTTAAGATGGCTTCTCAGAACAACACAACGTTTCTCCTGATGAAGGTCTTAGACGTCACCTTTACCCCTTCACATTCAGGTGTATTTGCTCACTTTCTCTTTTCTCATTTGGAAATCATTATCCTTCTACTGGTTTATATAATACTTTAAATGCCATTTTTTTCAAAGAAGCATAGCCTTGATTGATTTATTCAATAATATTAAATTATATTGGACTTTACACAATGCACTTTTAATGCACCAACAATAACCTCGTTCAAAATTAGACTCAAACATGTTTATTAACAGCTCTAACACATCTGTTGGGGTACATATGCTAAATATTTAGTTCAGATATTTTTTTTTACTATTGTTTTATTTTACTGTGTTGGTTTTGTTTATGATTACACATTATGACTTCACATTATCTAAACTGGAATTTTAGTCGGCCTCTTGTGTTTTAATGATAATAAGTGTTGCATAATACTCTTCTCCTGGATTAGGTGCAGGGTTGACATGAAGAAAATGGAGGGTACTCTGCTTTTCAAGAGGGTTTAAAGTGGCCTGGGACTGCATTGATCAGACAGACCACTACTGAACACTGAACTCTGAAACTCAAAGGAACACTCTGTGTATGTTCCAGATGAGACTAGACACCTATTCCCTACTGGACACATCATGTCTAGAACCACAGAGACAATGGAATTTATTTGGGACAAAAATCAAACTGGAATATTATTTTGAATTAAAACGCAGGGACACGACGTTTGTGATTGATGACCCACGCTGCTGCCGCGGAGTCTCGTAAAAAAGCGCACAGCAGACGTGTCGTGCAGCCCGCTGCTTGTCCCGCCGTCTCCGTGAACGCGCACAGTTCTGGGGTCTTTGTGTAGGTGTCTGCTCGGTTGTAAATGTCGGTCACGTGATGTGCCAAGGTCAAGGGCTACTCCCCGCACGAGGAGCGCTGAGTGTGTGCTGCTGGAGGAAATGGACTCTTTGATCTGGGGGGCTGGTAAAGAGGGGTGTCCTTTCTGCGCAAGCTCAGTTTAATCATATTCAACTATTACAGCCAAATATACCCACATATTCTGTTCTGTCAGGGTTACTTTAGAGACCAGTACTGACCCACCTGCGGCTGTCTGGAGTGTTTCCAGTCGGACAGTCTCCTTTATTATTGGACAGCTGTAGCCTCCTTTGGGGTTTAATATTTGAATAAGGCGCACAGTTCTAGTTCAGTTGCCAAAGTGCATATTGAATATACGGGAAAGACAAAATTCCTTTAAGGATTTCCCACTGCCTATTCTATATGTAAGAGCATAAAAATTATATATTGCATTTCTACGATAAATGACTGTGTTCAGATTAAACTAATGTCCTAATGGTCAGTACAGTCATGACTTATATTATCTTGTATTTTACAAACGCATAAATAGTTGGTTTTGCAGCAGTGTTGAAGCTAAAGGCGGGTTTATTGAGTTTAAAGCGTAGGCCAAAGTCAAATTTAAAAATACGGATCCAGAGCTGTGTTGTGTCCGTTCGCATAGAGTTGTTGATTGAGCATAATCCTGGAAATAATAAAAAATAAATAAAAATAAACGTTGAAGCACTCCTATGACGCGCCACCTTCCCTTTTTGCTCCGGTGCGCTCTCCAACAGAAGAACATAAATACTGGTGCGGCGCTTTGACTCAGACAACAACTGTTCTCTGGGCCTGTCCTGCTATGGCTGCGCTGCACTCTGACAGTTTTATTTTAGAAACAGGCAGGCCTTCTCTGACAGACAGTTGTGCTGTGCGTAAAAAAAAAACGAAAGATCTGTGTGTCCGGTGATAATGGTGAATCTGTCACTTATTCGTTTCCTAATGGTCTTTTCTTTTTTTAATCTACCTGTGTCTACACACTCTCAGAATTGTGCTTTGCCTCTGCTCTCCCGCCACAGGCCTGAAACCGGAGAGGGGGGGTGGGGGCGGGGTGGGGGCTGTTGACCGCACTGTTGTGTGTCACCACAGATTCCTAACCCTCCTCTAAATCCACACCGCGCGCTCCTGACGGACGCACAGTGAAGGAGCCTGACGCAGACTGCAGTGGGATTAACTGCGTTTATTAAGTGATGCACTATACTCGATCACGGGTTTTACAGGCGTTATAAACATATGCATATACATTTGCTATGGCTATGGACACAGACATGACAGACATTACAACAACAGACGTTACACACAAAACAGGCAAGAAGTGCTGTACAAGTCACACCAGGACTAACTTTGGCTCTTTTTTGTTTGTTTGTTTTTCTCAGTGTCCTTTACGTCCTGTGTGAGATGAAAGTCCATGTTGGGCATGTTTCCAGTCTTTGATTTTGAAACGTGACACCAGTTCTTTATTTTGTTTTGTTGTTATGGCGCGCTGGTCTTGACTTTGGCGACGAACTTCTTCTCCTTGACGCGCCGGTTTTGGAACCAGATGGTGATCTGGCGCTCGGACAGGTTGGTGGCGGCAGAGATCTTCCTCCTCTTGTCCTTGGTGATAAACTTGTTGGCGGTGTACTCCTTCTCAAGCTCCTTCAGCTGCAGCTTGGTGTAAGGGATGCGCTTCTTTCGGCCGCGGCGGAAAGGCGAGCCGTCGTGTTGGTGCGCCACCACGTCTGGGGAAGACAGAGGGAAACAGGTCAGCGCGAGAAAGAATGAAATGAGTCTGTGCTAACGGGGCAAGGAAGGCTTCCCGCTGTCCGGGATGGGCAGGATTGAAAGGATTAAAAGGATATAAGAACACGTTTAAAGAAAAGAACAATGTAAGCTCTATCTTAAGACAAATTTTGAGTCGATTAGAGTCGATTGGAGCTGCTTTAAATGGACTTTGTTCCTGAGAAAACGCTTCCTTAAGAGGCTTTATTTATTCACAGTTTTTTATGTTATTATCTGTCAAATTTGGTTTACAAATTTTTACAAACCAAATTTGTGAGTCTGAAATTAAGGGCTTGAGTGCTTGAGTGGAAAATGAACATATATATATATATATATATATATATATATATTTTCTGTAAAATAAAAAAACTGTAAACCTGTTTGTTAAAATTAATTCAACTGATGTTTATATTAATGAATGAATGATTACTATTTTTATTTATATTTTTTTTTAATTTGAAGTATTTGCTTACTGCTTACATTTTCCTTGTCTTGGACATGGACTTGGGTAAAACCAGTGCTTACTGCTTCAATCATTACTGCTGTAACACTGTAAAACGTTACAAACAACAAAAAAAGTTCAGATGAATTATTTTTGAGTAGTGGATTGAGTAGTGGATAATTCAAATATGTCTAAATGTGTTTTCTGAATAAATTGTTTAGAGCAATGATTATCAAACTTTTTTCATTAGCTGTTGCCTCAAAAAAACGTTTGGCTCGTTGAGTACCACCCACTCTGTTATTTTACTGGTCATATAGAAGTGTAGTTCCAGTAAACTACACATAACAGTGGAGTCACAGGAAACAACATCAACATACTGTCATTTCTCAGGTGGTCAGTTTGATGTTTTGATTATTTTTTTTTCATTGTTATTATTAAATATCATTAATGTTAAAAAGAAAAATGTTAAAAAGAAAATCTCAGAATCTCTCTGAGTACCACTCAAGAAAGTCAGAGTACCACCTGGTGCTCACACCAGAGTTTGAGAAACACTTTAGATGACCTACATTTTCTTCTTTTTTTTCTATCTTTTCCTTTCTTTTTGTAAAAAACATCACTTTCCATTGTGTCAGTATGACTTCAAAGTATATCTTACTATTTGACAATAGTTTTTGTTCTATTTTGTCAAATTAAATTATTTTGTTGACATTTTATTAAGGTGTTTGTCTTCTTTATTTCTCTGTTGTGTTGCCAACTTGTACTGTAAAATGTCTTTTGAATAATGAAGGTTTAAATTAGATTGCAATCAAATGAGGTGGTGAAATGATCTTAGACTAAATGAGTGATTACCATAATTAAATCTTAATTACAGAAAAAAGCATAGACTGTGATTGTCATGAATGAAACTTGGCTCTGAGCTGCTGTCGCTTAAAGGTACAGTAGGCAGTATATTGTTAAAAAAGTATCATTGTATTGTCGATATTAAAAAAATGTATATCTAAGATGTACTGAGATACGGCCTGTTTTCCCAAAGACATGACTGAAATCATGAAGCACATTTTTACTTACAAAAACAATATAGCCTTAAAAGATTTTGCACGTAATAAAAATATAGACTAGACTAGAATTTTTATTTTATTGCTACTTGCATTTTCCTTACACATTTCTTTTTTACATTACTAAAAACAATAATTTTCTTCACTCACTTCAAGATCAACATAGCTTTTAATTTCATTTAGAAATAATTAAACGGCACTCAAAAATGTCAAATATTTTAACTCAAAGAAGGCCACATCAGTAGATAGTCTGTTGCAGAATTTTCCACAGCACTTTTGTGTGTGTGTGTGTGAAATGGAAACAATTCTTTTCTCAAGTTGTCGATATGCTTCTCTGTTCGGGTGTAACACAGACAGTAGGTCTCACTTAAAATTCAAAACAAAGCTTCCTTTGATTAAATATATGTTCTTTATTTGATCAAGTAATTAATATATAATGACTCTTGTGAGAATTATAAATAAAGGTAAAGTAAAAAGTACCACTCAAGTCATTTAATGGATTTCTCAAAAGCTTTGCCAGTTATTTTAGTCTTTGTAATTTCTCTGCTGGAAAATGTTGTAGGCTACTGTACTTCTGTGATTGTACTGTGTGTAGGTTTTTGTTTCATTTGTTTTCCTTTTTCCTTTTTTTATATAAATAAAGTAGCCTTTTAAGTAGTATTTTCATTTTAATTCAATAATAAGTTAGAATGCCAACACAAAGCTGCCTACAGTTTGTTAAAAGTGTAAGTATACGGGTATATATAGTATATATATTATTGTTTTTTAGAATAAGCACTACTCTACCTTTTCCTATTATTCCTTAAAATATACTGCATGATTTATTTATCTTTATCTGACCCTGGTCATTTGATTTCAGTACTACACGCATTCCATTCACTGGTGAATTATATTATTCACAATTTAAGAAAAGGTTAAAGCAAATATTTTCATTCAAGATGACCTGGATGACTGAGAACCTTCACAGACATTATTTTGAATTTACCTTTTTTTTTTAAATCTTTTGCACACACAAGGGAATTCAATTTTAAAATTCTTTATAAAGACATTCTGAGCCCATTTGACATTCACAAAGAAAATAAAGCTCACATCAACTATTTAAGTTGGCTCAACTTTAGTTTTGTTGAAAGGAGACTTTCTTATCTTGTTAGTGTTATTTTCTTCAGTCAAAGGTGTTCAACATCAGCAAGTCTCCTGAAAAAAAGGGGGATACCAATCTAAGCAGTGCACCGGCCCCCTCTAGGAGTGAGCACAGGACTGTTCAGGGTTTGATGCTGAGGATTTTTAGAACAAGCTGACAATGGAACTTAATTCAATTTTGAACCAAAGTCTAAGGAAAACACAATTGTTTTCTTTGTGGCATACTTTTCCTGGTTATGTTTATGAATATGATTATAATATCAGTTGTAGATGATTATGTTCTGTCATTTGGGAAATTATGAATATTATTATATAATATTGTATACAATAATTGTGTTTTTTTAAAAAAAGAAAAAAATAGATTTTATAGTGCGCTGTATTAGAGTGAACAAACGTGTCATTATTCCTTCATCCACGTTTTACTCTCTCTAGTTATTTATGTTTTGTTTCGTTGTGAACATGCATTTTCTATATTTATATTTTCTGTCTTATATATATATATGTCTTATATCTTAATGAGTAAAGACATGAAAGGTGTATTAAAAACAGAATATCTGTTCTATACAGACTGATATTATCTGCTCTGATTTCTGAACTTTACTTATTATAGTAACATCATATTAGATATCCGACAGACTATAACATTGCTTTCTCGTACTTTATGATGATTATTATTATCATTATTATCATCATTATTAATATTATTATTATTATTATTAAGTGGTAGTTTTATGTTGATATTATTGGCTTGTATTTTTAAGATATAAATATATATATAGGGTGTAATTAGATAGGCTACTTAACATAATATACGGGTCACATTTCAGGATGAGACACGTTACCTTCTTGTTGACGAATAAATTAAACATACAGATACATAGAAACAAAATTGACCTAAATTAACCCTCAATTAAATTTCAAACTTATTCTATTATCATTTTCCATGGTAGTGTCATTTATAGGGTGCATAAATATGAATAATCTTTATTTGCTTGAGTGGAATTCTGTTGATCATAGTGTTTAGAATTAGCACATGATGAGTTTCACACGTTAGCCTTGTTCTTAAAGCATTTAGGACAGAAATTAGTTTAAAAAAACGATGGTTTTAAATTTTATTATCTGTATGATCTCCAAAGCAGTTGTTCTTCTGATTCAATGTTACCTGCGAGCGCGGACTTCCACAAGTGCCCGGCCTGGCCCTGGTCCTTGGAGCAGTACATCTGACCTCCCCAGCCGTTGGGCAGGGCCCAGGGCTGGTAACTGTCTACGGGCAGCAGCGTGTCGTGACGCGGCTCCGCGCCGCCCAGCGTCTGCACCACAGACACGTCCAGGTAACTGGCCATGGACTGGTAGGGGCTGGGGTAGCTGTGGTAGAAGGCGAACTCCTTGGCGCGGTGGTTCGGGTACTCGTCCGAGCTCACGGTGGTGTCCATGTACTGCGAGCTGAGCGCGGCCCCGGCCGCCTGCGTGCACGACTTGAGCGCGCCGCGGCTCATCCTGCAGGGGTAGTAGCCGTTACTGAAGTACCCGTAGGGAAGCGCGGTGGCAGCGGAGGAGCTCTGGTGTGGCACCGCGGCGGGACACGGCCCCGCTGCGCACGGCTTTACCGAGGCTGTGCCGCTGTCGCTGGAGCCAGAGGCCGACACTTCCACTGCAGGGTACCCCGCGGAGGAGTGCACGAGACCGGACGGGTGTCCGCTCAGCGACGCGGAGTGAGCCATGAGGTTGCGGCACTGCGTGGCCGCCGCGGGGAAGCTTCCGCTGCTCACCAGGCCCTCCATGTTCTTGTTGAGCTCGTCCAAGTTGTTGTCGTACACAAACATCACCGTGTCCGCGTGCCAGCGAGGGCTGAGCACAAGCGAGGCGCTCATAGGGCTGTCCGCTGCACGCGCCTCTGCTACATGGGCTGCACGCACTTGCCTCAAATCTCTCGGCTTTGGGTGCAACACCACAGCCCGCGTGGTGCTGGAGGCAAATACCCCGGTACGCGGCCGCAGCGCCGTTACATCCAGCCGCAGCCTTGACGCAACGCGCCCCGGGGGCAAGAGGAGGAGGCACGCCTGTCCATTGGATGAGAGTGGTCGGTCACGTGACGGGACAAGAGAAAAAAGAGCCGAGGAAGAGTCTCGTTGAAGAATGTCAGTCAAAAACATGGATTTCACGAGAGGAACGGCGCGTGACGCGGAAGTCCCTGACGCTCTGAACAGTTCACACACGGCCCTGATCAGCTCCGTGCGTCCTGTGCTGTGCGTAAAGGTTACTGTGACAGACTGCACTGTCACTAACTCTGAGCCTTACGCACTGCGTAAAGACCAGAATGAACAAACAGAAACGGGGCAGAAATATATTTAGAACATTTATTCCTTTTAAAGGTTATTTAAAGGCGCCATAAATGAGCATTTATTCGGTTAATTCTCTAAATGCAGCTATTTGAAGCTTGCGTAAACTCCTCTTTCATTTTCACAGAATTATAGACACATTTAAAGACTAATAATGAGCGCTGCCAAATACATGAAAACACTTTATCACTGTCGTAAAATATTCTCAAAAACCATAACATGGCTGGGACGTATTTGAGTTTTCAGTGGAAACATTGCAATATTAAAATAACTGGCCCTTGGAGTCACGACAGTTAGGTTTAGTCAGAGGTTATGTGCCCGAGGCTGGCGCTGTCTGTGTGTTCAGAGCTGTTGGACTGGACTTTAGGTACATGCGACACAAACTGAATATCTCACTTTTCTCGGACATAGTTCTGGTGGATCCACTTTGCGCGTTACATTACTTAATCAAATATGAGACATTTCAATTATAACCATCTCTGCCTCAAAAGATACAGCCATTTTGTGAAATAAGGAAATACTCACCTTTTCCTGTTACCCCTTGCGCTCTTTCAGCTGAAGGCTGGATTATTTGCATTGCCCTGTTTTTCTTGAGTTTTCATCTCGACACGAAAGCTTCTGTCTTCTTTAAACATCATCTTCAATCTGTCCATTTGCTCATGTCTTTTTTATGTTTCCCTTTAATTAGAAGTATCTCCTGATCGGAACCGTAGGCTACAAATGGACTGTCGCGCCTTGAACAAAGGCTCATTTTACAGATATGAGATCCAACACGTTATCAGTCTGCTCTTCTGTGCGCAAACCTCACAAGAGTCTGACTGGAACTAGAATGCATATTGTTACAGATAATAATCTCGTTTGACCAAAGCATTTATGCCTTTAAATATTTTACAGTGGATACAGGGCTGGTCCATTGTTTGACCAAAATGGAATTGAAGAAACTGAGGCACACTGAGGTAGTCTGTATCCTTGTAATACTGATATGCCACCTTTAATGTTCGTAAATAGTGTCTGTGTAGTACACACAACAACGTCATACAAATTTTAGAGCAGGAAAAAAAGTCAGGAAGATAATCTCCAGTTTTTCCTTCATTTGTATCCATAAGAATAAATATAGAGAGAAAAACAAAAGGCAAAAGACGAAAATAAAATATTTTTACAAAGCATGGAAAAGAAAACCAGTTTAATAAACTGTACACCGTATCTTATGTATTCTCTACAAATGAAAACATTTAACAATTGTCAGAAAATTTAGGAAGAAATGTCTTTGAGGCACAATATTCAAAAGCTGTGTCTAATCCTGTTCATAATAATTATGGATCAAGTGGGCTTTTCACAGACAGAATGGCTGTGCCTATTGTGAAATGTGTAAACTTAATTTTATATATATATATATATATATATATATATATATATATAATATATAGCCAGTCTCTGGTGTGGTCCTTGAGGGGTGTGAGGGGCAGGGTCAGACTGGGCCCCTGAAAGGTCAAGGTCAAGTTTAACACGAAGGGCTCAGCACGGGTGGAGAAGGAGGACAGACAGTAGGGGAACCGGCTCAAGTTCAAGGCCACGGCGAGCCTCTGGACACATGGACACACAGACGCCATGTTGTCGCTCTGCAATGGGCCGCTTCAACAGAAACAAAAAAACAAACAAGAAGGACTCTCCTGAAATGATTAACTAAAGATACAGGGCTTCACAGAGTCAGTGAATGTACCTGGATCAGTGCGAAATGAACATGCAGTGGTTTTAAGAAAACAATTGAATACAATAGAATACAACAGAATACAAAATAATAGAGAAAAAGAGGATATCTGAAGAAAAGGTAGTCATAACTTGAATTAGGAAGAGGATTCCTCCAAAGCCTTTACACCAAATGATGAAACAGGTAAATATAGGAAATATACTATAGATAATGCAATATTCAAAGGGTCTAGTTAACCTGAATCTCAAACCTCTGTTGCCTCTGTCTTTATTAACACACATAAAAAGTGCTCAGGTCCGGATCTCATCGACTTTATTGAGCACTGCATAAGGACATGTCTGTTTGTGTAGGGTCATTATGAGTATAAGAAAAATAAGAAAAATTAATGAATGAAATCAGTGACGGTGTTGGATGAAGGACATAAGGTTTTCTGCTTTTAAAGCAAAGTCCAGAGGCCTTTTTTTATTTATCTTTTCATGTATCCACTCATTTAACTCTTCCCTTTGAGCAGAAAATCCATGTATTTTTTCTAGTGCATTTTAACTATATGGATATGGAAGCCTGCAGCCCTCTCCAAACGGGCCTTATAAGTGAATACTTGGATAAACAGAAATATTTAAACAACTTGATTTGTCATTTTTAATGCAAAAAAACAAAACAACAAAAACATGTGACCCATAAATCATTTTTATTTATTTTTTCTAAACTCAAAAGGCTATTCCTGAACAAGAGACACTGTCAGTGTTAAAGGGCACAGTAGCTTTAGTGCTTTAGTGAATATGGTAAGACAAGAGGTCTGTCATTTCTGTGTGCACACGTTTCATTATCTAAGACTTGTTTTGATGCTTCTGTAAATTTGATGAAATATCACCTTAGTTCTTTTGTTGGGTACATTGATTCGTTTCCTTCACATCGCTGCGCTCAGATCCACTTTGTTCTTGAAAGTATGTTATATCTTAATAGCGTTAAGGCCGTGCTCAAAATAAAATCCCATCAGAGTATTTCCCATCAGTTGTGCTCATAGCCCAGGTTTCCACTGCGAACATGCTCAAAGATTTACCGAAGGAAAGAAAAAAAAGACATCTCTCGTCTGAATTCCATTAATTTATTTACGCAACCATATCCATACTTTGTGATTACCTCTATTTTTCTGAATCGTATTGCGTTAATCTCCTTCCTCCTGATGCTCCGTGTAGCCGAAATCCCGGTCTCCAGGTTTACTGTCATGTACCCGACAGAAGTCCACGTGTGCGGCCTGTAGGCACAGTCTGGACATGAAAAAGAGAAATCAAACACATGTAATAAACGGACAGGTGTGAGGAAACCCCGGTGTGGGATCAAAGAGTAGAACAGATGTAGTACGGCGTATTTCCAGGATGACGCGCGTCTGTTCTTTCAGATAAATCACTAAATAAGATATACAACCTGATTTAAACGAAATAATCTCTCTAAATTGCGGCGTATAATTTTATTTGCACATGCTCGAAAAAAGATGTAGTATGGTGCTAAATAAAAGCAATATCCTATGGATTATGTTC